>JBBBDQ010000778.1:2507500-2585000 GCA_037127315.1 Ascarosepion bandense
CCGCGACCTAATAACGAAATTTCTTGCCTCTACACACTTGGCTATTACTCAGTTGGTCTGTTCTGTTTACAATTGACACAGAAGCCATGTTTTTTCAGTAATAGATAAAACATTTTCTCTTTCAAAATCTTTCACAAAATAGCGTACAGTACTTTGGCTATGGTCTTTGCATACGCCGCTTAATATAAGATTACAGTAAAGTAGCTTCTATGGACATTACTTTTATAGATATTTTATAGATATTTTTATAAAATTACATTCAGTGTTATCTTTATTTTATTATCCAATACCTTTATGTTTGAAGACATTACTATCATTTGTAATATGACAAAGTAAAATTTTTCCAGGAAATCATAATTATCCTTCCGTGGAAATTCCACGAGTTCCGCCAGTTGTTATTAATATTGTTATTATTGTTGTTGTACTTGTTATTATTCTCTCAGTTCTGTAATTATAAGTTTAGCTAATGTAATATCTTTTTAGTCATGAATTATATAGCGGCTACTTCTTATGAAAAAACATCTCGCTCTTATTGTATTGTTTCACCTTGCAATTTGCAACATATGTTTATGCAACAAATTTATTATATTTTTCGTTTCAGTGAACAATTATATCTTCAGTTCAAGATTTGATTTAATTTATATCATAAGAGGAATTGCTTGTTAGTTACTTTTTATAGCAATAAAATATTTTACATCATTGTAACATTATAAGCATTTTTCTGTTGAGGTGAGTGTAAACACCTCAGGGTATAATCCATTTGCGTAAATCCGTGATGACTAACTCACTGTTAACGATCTTGACACTTTAAATAATTGATAAACGCCTCTTGCAAATTCGTTGATAATGAATAAAAATTATCAAATTTCCCTGACATGTAAAACAGCCATTATAAATCTTGCTTGATCACACGATATTATTTAAAAATCGGGTTACTTTAAAACTATATTTATGGATTAACTTTCCGAAAACGATTTAAGTAAAATTGATCAGCATAACGAATTTTTCAATACATTGATTTTATGGACAGAATGTAAATTTTACAAAACATCTGAGAATACACACGCCTTCATTCTGTCGATCTCTCCTTCTCTCTGTCGGTATGTTTCTAACTTTGCGCCTATCTCTCTATCCATCACTCAAGTTATTATCCTTCATCTCAATGAGTGTGTATAGTGTATTTTGTTTGTTTTTCGATCTATTCCCTTCTTTTTCTGTCTACTAATATCTTTCTTTATCTTTATATCTTTGTGTATCTCACTCGGATGTGCATTGTGGTGCAGTAGTTATCGGCTCGGAACAAGAAATCTGGGAGCCGAATTAGAGTTCCAGTAGAATTCCTTGCATTCACTTACGCACAAATACCCTTGGGAAAGGTACTAATCCGGCTCTTCCCTCCAGTTATGGGTTAAATAACAGACAGATTGCCTTGGTTGGCAACCAGTCTACCGCAGAAAGTAATGGCAGCTTACTGCTGGATAATCTTTTGCCCAGTTAGTCATTTCTCTTGGGAGACATGATCGCCCAAACGTGTAGCACTTAATTGACTTAACTCTCTCTCTCTCTCTCTCTCTCTCTCTCTCTCTCTCTCTCTCTCTCTCTCTGCCTTCCATTTTTCTCTCTTTCATTTTTACATTTGTCCTTCTTTATCTCTATTTCGGCATCTTTCTTTTTCTATTGTTATTTCTTTTTAACTTCCTCAATATCCCCTCTCTCTCTCTCTCTCTCTCTCTCTCTCTCTCTTTATATATATATATATATATATATTAAATTATACTTTAGAACATGTACAAACTACTACAAAATTGTACATTTTGTTTCGACATTGAAAGAATAATGTCTCAGTTAATAATGATGGTAATAAACGTTATTTTTTTATTTTTGTAAAACTCTCTCTTTCTCTTTCTCTCTGTCACTCTCTCTCTCTCTCTCTCTCTCTCTATCTATCTATCTATCTATCATTACTTTTCTTTCTCTTCGTTTTGTTTAACTCTCACTTTGCGTCCCTTTTTCTCTTTCTCTCTCTCTTTCTGTAATTACTTGTCTTTCTCTTAGATTCTTTGTTTATCTATCAGTCTCTATATTTTCTATCTCTCTCAGTCTTGCCCCTCTCTCTCTCTCTCTCTCTCTCTCTCTCTCTCTCTCTCTTTACTTCTATCAGTTACTTTCTCCTTATCTCCATGTCTTTCTTCCTTTACTTCAATTTCTCATTAATTTTCTCACTTTTCATCTCTCTCTCTCTCTCTCCCCCCTCCAGACAAATGAATTATTCTTCAGTTTCAAATAATAATTACTTTTAGTTTCTTAGGTGCGTCTAACTTTTTTATTCAATTCATTTAACAATTGATTTAAATTAAACTCGTACATGTTTCATGTAGGTTTTGGATTATACAGTTGGCAACAGTGATGGTCCTAATTGGCTCTATTTCTTGTCAGCTCGGGAAGGATAAGTGAGGATAATGATAGTTAATTACATAAGAACAGAGTTGTTTTTTGAAAAGCACTTAAACTTGTGCCGTTCCTCCCTGTTGATATTCATCCGAGTTCTGTTATTCCTTGTTTTCTTTTTCCTTCAGAGGCCAGAGCGATTTCAAATAATTCAATTCAATTTCACTTTAGAAAATAAGCAATTGTTTCATCCAAATGCAACAGATTTTTTCCTAAAAATCGCTTTATTATTGTTTTATTTTTAATACATTATTTTATTATTTTTATCTTTATCAAACTTTTATAATTAACTTTACCTTTAAATTCAAGTCCCACGTCTGAGCTTCGAAATTGGCATGAAAATGACTTGCTTTCGGGGACATTTTGTCTGAAAAAGTCTGACATCAAATTTAAATTCTCTTTTTATCCATTATACATGATCTTGCCTTATGCAATATTATGAAATGGCTTAGTGATTTACATGACTATTTGAAAACGACAGTTATCCATGATCTTGCCTTATGCAATATCAAAAAATGACCTGGCGTTTTACATCGAAAACGACTTGCTGAAGACGACAGTCATACATGGTCTTGCCTTATGTAAATTCATAAAATGACATGAATATTTTATATTTTTGTCTTCTCGTTAGAATTATGGTGCCCTGTCTATAGGAATCGACTCTTCCTCCATCAATATAACCTGTGTGACTTTCGGGAGGCAACTGTAACAGTCTAGTTACAGTCAAGACACAATGTAACTATACCGTTCGGACTTACACGTCTATTTTGCTGACTACTAACAATCTACTTGTATATGTTGTTCCCGTGTCTTACTTCCGGGCCCAAACAGAGCACAACAACTTGGCGACGAAGATTTCACCACAACAATTCTATAACATTATCGTAATGTGCCTTAGAATTTCGATGTCGCATTTTCCCTCTGTTAAAACGTTTTCTAGATATTTAAATTTTGGCATCAATTTGTAATTGAACATTTTGCTGTTTCCTTTTCTGACAACCATAGATTCTGATTTCTTATCACTGATGTTTAGTCTTTTCTACTTGAGTTCTTCTAGTAGCTTTTGTTGGAGTTTCTGTAGTTTCCATTTTGTGCCTGCTATCAACACTGTGTCATTCGCATATCCGAACTTGTTTCGTTTGATGCAACCTTGGTCGATTTTCTACTTCTTTCGGGGTTACTTCTCTGTAAATATTAAATAAGTCTAGTGAGAAGATAAATCTTCCTAATTTTTGTGTATTTAGAAATTTCCTTTTCTATTTATATACAAGACAGTTTGATCCATGCATACAGCGTGTGGTGGAGGAATTTTCGTCTACATTAGATAAAAATGAAAATAATATTGACATCTCATTTGAACAGATATATCTCTCAAAACTGCACAAAATATTTTGAAATATTAAAGAGTAAATTTATTCAATTAACTTCTACCACAGATTCGAGATGACTTCAAAATATCCTGCATCTCTTCTGGACGGTCACCTTGTTTAAACTGGTGAATAATTCTTACCTTCAATTAATCTATGGAGTAACAAAGAGTTTTCTTGGCCTCTCGCCCAACTGCGCCACAGATAAAAATCAAAGGGGGTTGCAGTCTTGTAGTAAGTTAGGTGACCAAATGTAAGGGATGATGTGATCGAAGAAATTGATTGACAGTCATGACTGGGTTCTCCAGTTTATGTGGCATGGTGCAGAATCCTGCTGCTAGATATATGGTCTTCCAGCTGCCACCCTCTTGACCTAGAGCAGCACTAAATTCCCAAGGCACGATTTAGGCCTTTGTTTTCAGTCTGAGGTACTGTAGGAAGATGAATGTATTTATAACATCACCATTACTAGAGGTCTCTCCAAACACTATGATGTTGACTGGATATATCATCCAACGCTTTCTGAATCCTCTGCACTGTTCTTAAATTGACACTAAAACACTGTGAAGTGTTTGTATTTGAGCTTCCGGCGCAAATGACAAGTGTACAGCATTCTGCGAAGTGTAGGGAAAAGAAACCATGAAGTGGCGGTTACATTTAACTATTTCAACGGTAAAAAGTTGGGATCTACATGCCAAGCTAGTAGCATGCTTAAGTTCACGTGGATGGGGTACCAGGGAAATAAACTCATAAGAGCAATTGCCATGAAAATATTTTTAGAAACGACAGAGGAAATCCAAGTTAGATTAGTGATAAAGTGACTGAAGTCGCGATGCCAAGTCAGGATCGATTACATTGCAGATTCTTCTTTGGATTTTGTCGAGAACATCGAGATGAATAGCAGAAGCACCCGACCAGATATGGCCAAAGTATTTAACGCACAGACGAATGGCAGATTTATAAATGTGCAAGATGGATTCTGACGAGAAAAACTTTCTAGCCCGACACAGAGACGCAAAATTCCTAGCAGTAGATGCAGCTATAGATATGATGTATTCATTCCTCTTCAATTTCTCCTAGAATAATGATAAAACAAAATGATAATAGCCGAAAAACTGCTTATCACTAAAGAAAGAGACATTTAATAATTCTCCTTACAAGTAAGCTTTTTAAAACATAAAAAGTATTTCAATAAATTCGCTGCCTAACACATAGTGGTAGCAAAATATTGACTTGACACATAGTACCATCTGAATGTTTGATTTAATATGGGAACGGTTTGATTTAACATGTAGTATCATCTGAATGTTTGATCTGACACGCAGTATCATATGATTGTTTGAATGGAAACATAATATCATTTGAATGTATCAGGACAAAATCGACAAAAAGTCGAATAAAACCACGACATTCTACAAGTAGGCACATACGCACTGACGGGAGAATGTGCGCACGTGCATAAACGGAAAGACACATGTGCGCACGTTCGTGTACTCTATGAAAAAAATCCTCCAATGAAAAATGTATATAAAAAAGAAAAATTGAGAGGTACTGTAATCAATTGCTCATATTCCTGACGAATAGACGGAGTAATTCCCGGAGTGTCCATCTACGAAACTCTGGATTCGCAGTGCTGAAAGTAACATCAATCAGCTAAGGGAGAAACCTTTTACTTGCATTAATTCGAATTATATATATATATAAATATATATATATATATATAGTTTCCAACTGTGTCTCTCTTTTCCAGTTTGAGTTTATAGCTTAAGATTTTATTCCTGTGTCAATTTCTTTTGCCAGAAACATCCTCTGATGTAGTGTTAGCCGAAAGGACCTTTAATGTTTTTGTTAAATAATTGTATCCCCATCTCAAAAGTCCTGTGGTATCAAGTCTTTATTCATATATATATATATATATATATATATATATATATATATATATATATATATATATAGGCCTGTTTGTTTCGCTGTACCACAGCTCATCGGTTACGCAACCGATTGCTTCAAGTCAGGATTAGAAACTCAAATTTGGCATCAGTCTGAAGTTCTACTCCTAAACTATCGGCATACGGCGGAGAAAGGCAGATTTTTGTGTTTTATTTACATAATGTAAACAAACACCAGTAGTCCAGAAAATCTACCCTCCTCCAGAGTAGTCAATCGACGGACGAGAGCATAAATAGTCATCCGCATATAGGCCTGTTTCGCTGTATCACAGCTCATCCGTGCAGTTAGACAAATGATTGCTTCAAGCCAGGATTGAAACTCGATTGATTTGACCTCAGTTGGAAATTCTACCTCTAAGAGAGTTCATGAAATCCATGTTCAATTTCAAAAGCCTTAAATTTTCTGACTATACATGATAGATAATCTGTAAAATGGGTAAAATATATTTTAAAATTTATTCTGTTTTCTTAAGGAGGTTACAATTTCTTCCCTTACACTTGCTCTGCATCACCGTGGCTGACAGCTGACAGAAACGTTTTTACCCAGTTGGAAAACTTAATTCTTGTTATTGCTTCTTTGTTGTGGTGAGTTTTAAACGTCCTTTGGACAGCAGGGAAAGATTTGATCTCTCTCCCCAACATATTTTCCGTTCTTGATGAGCCATGTATCAATGACAACCCTAAAAGATAAAAAGAAAAAAATATTTTTTTAAATTTCAAGTCAAGGATAAAAAAAATAACATGTTACAAAAACAATAATCAGTATTTTGAATAAGAGAAACTTGACACATACACCTTATAAATATTAGATTAATTAATTATGTATAGCTCCAAAGTCAGCATTTAAAATTGCATACGAACTTCATAAACTCGCTCTATATATAATAGATATCTTGTAAGGCGCCTTCGAAATATAGGATAAAATGGAGTGTAATTGTATATATTACATACGTGTATGGAACATGGGAATTAATAAACTCGCTCGCAGAAAATTATAACAATAATATTTATCGTTTCCTTATACTGCATTCATTGACCGAACAGCCAGCGCCATTCCAGTTAGGCCTTTATTCCCTCCCTAGCCATCGGGCTAGTATCAGAGATTTTCTTCTCATTTCTCAGGGTAATATTAGGCGTTTCTTTATAAGGAAACATTTGGTGATCGATCAGCCAGTGTTGCTTTCGGTTGAAATTCAAAAAACTTTTCTCTTAAAACAAATTTTCAGCAAAATAAGTTTCTCAAGTCCAGTAAATCTTATCACTCCTTTCAGGATTAATGCGGGTTTCCTTCCTAAACCTTTTATTTAAACTAATGCGGAATGTCAACGTCTTCATTATGACATTATTTTCTCTTCGTGTTATATGGGCTACCCATTTTATATATTACTACTGTCCCTAGTCCTCAAGTGATGTGGTTTCTGGTATCTGGAACAGTTCTTTGTGGTTCTATTGGGCAAGTTCAAAATTTACGAAGAAGGGTTGCACAAAAATCAGTGAAAAGAACAATACTTGGTATCGTTCTGAAAAGGGGAAAGCGGATCACACGTGTAATAAAATAAAAGAATACATAAATCAAAACAACAACAAATATAGGCCTACGACCACATCATGTTGAGACACCAGTACCTACCTGATCCCCGAACTTAAGCAACGTCGAGCCAAGTCAGTACCTAGATGAATGACTGCTTTGGAATACCAGTTGCTGTAAGCTTTGATGTGCGGGTGGTGTAACTGATAACAGTTCTGAATTGTTAATCATTAAGCAGAGTTATAATTTCTGATGGGTTCACTTACGCGAAAATACGCTGATGAAAAGTACGAATCCTTCTCTTCTCTTACATATCTATTGATTAATTAGTAAGATTTGAATTATTAAACTGTTATTATCTAAAGCAAAAAGTGCTTACAATCTAAACATATTGCATTACTTTAAATATGCGGCAAAAAGTTTAAATGAACCCATCAATAAATAAGAAAGAATAAAATTAGGTAGTATAGTAAAAAATTAGTTCATGGGTAATCTGAGGATTTACAAAATTTTATTAAGGCTTTGAAAACGGATATTTTAAAACTATACATAACATATATGAAAATATATCAACATGTATCAAATGAAGTGAAGAAAGAGCAAAAATAAGAAATAAAATAAAATACTCGCCATAAAAGTTAAGCATCACAGAACCTAGTCACTACCTAGATGGACGACCAGTTGGGAATACTAATTGCTATAAGGTTGGAAACGTGAGTGGTTTAATAGATAATAGTTCGGTTTTTTAATCGGAAATCATTCTAATTCGTGTTGGGTTCGTTATATTAATTTACGCGCAAATACCTTTGAGAAAGTATAAATCTACATATTTATTTTCATCCCAACTATTGGTTAGTTTCGAAGAGCGATAACTTTTTTATATAAACTAATCATTTTTTTTTTCAAATTCATGCTCACTTTTTTTATAGTTTTGTATCTATTTTTTTAAATGTTTATTTTTAAAGCTTTAATAACTGATGGAGTAAACTTTTGTTTGATTAGTTTCGACGATTCAATGAAGGGATAAAAGTAAAGGTCTCACAAATGTTTTCTAGTAATGCATGGCATAGATTAACACTGACAGTCGCCTTCATTAATATTTGCTAAACGGGCCTTGTATCATGATTGATGACTATATCTTTTTCGTCTTCCTCTTATCTTCTTCTTCTTCTTTTTCTTCTATGGGCCTCGTTCCTTCATGACGTGAGCGATCATGATTCTCAAGAACATTCTATCGTTGATCCTTGGCAGTTTTTCTTGTTGTTCCAACATTTATTCACAAATGCTTTTCAGGCAGCCGGCTCGCTATCTTCCGCTATATCGTTCGCTCTCAAAATACCTAACAAGGGTTAAATTTTTCAAGCCCTCCCTCCGCCTTATGTGGAAGAAATTTCAGTTGATTTTCTTTATTTTGAGTGTAAGTGTTCTTTCCCTTGATAAATTCTTTGAGATTTCCTTGTTGATTTCTCGCTCCATTCATTGGAGTTTCAGCACCCTTCTGTGGAACTTCATTTTGGTTAACACCAGTTTTCTCTTTATTCGTCTGTAGATTTTCTATATAAGAGAATAAATTCCCATATAAGAGGATAAATGTCAAATAGCAAAGCAGATCATTTTTATTTGTTAATAAATTTATGTTTTCTATTTCTCAGCAGTTTACTATGTTATTAAGGTGGTCCATGATATCTTTGTTGATTCAAAGAAAATCGTTTATTTACTTTTTATTATTAACTGAAGACAGATGAGATAAATAAGAGGAGAGTTATTGCTAAAATATCGCAAATATAGAAGGAATAAATTGGAAAGGACAAATAAAACAGTTTCACCAAATAGATTTTGATATATTATGGAAAAACGAAATCCATTTTATAAGATGCACGTTTTGAGGCATTTTTAAAGTCTTATTTCTCAACACACGCAGGTATGCAACGAGAATTCATATACAATCACAAAAACACACACAGAAATACATGTAACCAAAAAATCCTGTACACATGGGCATACATTTGTAGATGTAATATCCGTTTAAATCTCAATAGTTAATGCATCAATGCAGATGCGTGTTCATAAATATTTAGATATGCTTTCACAGCAAGGTATGAGTTTTAAGAAAATATTCATTTTGCATAATATTGTCTCTGCAATCTTATCTCTATTGTTCTATTCCCTCGTAGCAAAAGTTGTTTGTTCATTAAATATACGTCGTAGATCATTTAGCGAACCCGAAGGACGAAACTGTTAAAAGAATTTTTTTCTATTTTTGTCAAATATATTTCCCCCGATATTGTTCTTCATATATATATATATATATATATATATTAATAAATATGCATATTATCCTATGTATAAAGCAGGACTCGGAGTTTAATGCACTATGTAATTATTAGGTACTTAATAGAAATTCTCATCGTTCATAATTGGATAGTGCATTAAAACTCTGAGTCGTGCTATAGAAGCAGGATAATATGTATATTAATTATTATATACACTTTATAGCTCTGTTATAATACATTAGGCACTGCTTTATTAACGCCAGAAAAATATTTATATATGTATGGCTACATGCGTATATATATATATATATATATATATATATATATATAAATTATATATATATATATAAAACCCACCGAGTATAAACGCGGTGGGGAATAATTGGAAACAAAAAAAGAAACGAACTAAGCACTTGAACATTAGTCAAAGTACTAGTCGAAAGAAAAAAAAACCCGAGACGAGTAACCTAATACGTCAAGCGCTCAATACACTAGTAATGCAAACAAGTAAGTAGCTAACCTAGAGAGCCAACGAACCATGGTAGGTTCGTTGGTCTCTAGGTTAGCTACTTACCTATATATACATATATATAGGCACGTGTGGCCCATCCTAAATTCTAGTTCGTAATGCTAAACCATTAACATTTCTGATATGAGTAAAACTTTATCTTTAAAAGAGCAATGTAAATAAATACAAAAGAAAAACTTGTCTTTGCTGACGATATAAAAAAAAACACTATCACACTTTTGTTTATGAGGAATTATATTACGTAACTTAGCATCCAAGTGATAGGGAAAATATACTTAGTTTATTTTTACATTGCTTTTTTTTTTGTTTTGTTTTTTGTTTTTTTTAGTTGAACTTTAGAAGCACGATAAAGTTTTGAGGAAAATCACAAAATACTCGGCTGTCCAGTCAGGCAATTGGCTATAAATGAATCGTCACTTGTTTCAACATATCCTGTGAAAATATTCTTTAGAATGTACTTGGCATGACGGATTTTTCTGCGCGGTCAGTACCAAGTGATATGGCACCTGATCAATAGCACACCAGGCTAATCTCAACACGGGAAAATCTAACATTGTGGTACATTCTTGAATGTTTCCTTGCCCAGGGTGACTGTTGGGTTCATTAGTTTAAGCCAGAGACAAAGATACAATTCACACAGTGGAAATAGCCTTCTTAACTGCTCCAAAAATGTTTCTTCTGCAGGGAAAGTGCAGTTTTGGGGATGCAAATGCATTGAGTTTATTAACTATCTTTAAAAAGTGTAGACCATCAATGGAGGTTACTACACCAACTTTCTGATTCAGTTACGAAAGGCTATCAAGACAAAACGCCCAGTAAAATTATTGGAAGAAGTCTTGTTTCATGATGACATTGCTCCAGTACACAACTTTTTTGTTTGCAAGGCTGCGATGCGGGACTGTTGCATTGTACTTGTTGATTACCGTTCCTCTTCTCATTTGGCACGATATGACAATCATCTATTCAACAACATGCAAAAATCACTTTTCTGGGAATTAGAATCGCAGAGATGGTGACATCATATCTGCTTTTGATGACGTTTTCATCAACAGGATGAAAGTTTCTTCACTAATGAGATTCAAGCACTGCAACACCGATGAATAATGTGTTGATTGCAAAGGAGATTATGTTGAAAATAGATATCATTTGGTCACATCTATATGAGAATATCTTAGTCAGCCTTTGAACTTTTCAGGCGTCTCGCGTAGAATTTAAGCGCAGTACTAGATTGGCGGCAAAGAATCATCATTTTACTGTTGAAATATCTGGATGTAATCGTAAGTTCTATATTAACAGTTTCTTCTTTCAAACTTATTTTTGGAATTCTCTTACGGCTTCTTGCTTTCTTGCCGAGTTTGAACTTAAAAAATGTAAAGCGATATCAATTGTTATCTTCTGTCTTCTTAATTACAGTTCTTTTTATTCTTCTCTGTTTTCTTTTTCTCATAATTTCTCACACTTTGTACTTCATTGAGACATAGTGACTTTATTGCCTTTTTTGGGGTGAAATTATTTTAAAAAGACATAAAAACTTTACTAGACTCTCGCTAGTTTTATGACAGATGTTCGGGCGAAATACAAACCTTGATTCCACCAGTTCAAATCTTCATAACGAGGGACCACCATACCATGTCCACAGACTCGAGTCATTCCTGTTTCCTTCATATCCCATTGTCGAGGAGTATACAAACAGCTTCTTCCCCAGAACTGTCGCAATAAGGAACGAATTTCTGTGTTTTTTTCCGATCAATACAATCTTAACCCATTTCAAACCCAGGATCAAAGGTTCCTCTGTGTGCCAAGTTATTTTAGGACGTAGGTGATGGTAGCCTTCTACGTCTCCCTATCCATGGTGACTCTCAGCACACTTTCTCCTGTTACTCCCACCAAACACCTCTCTGCCATTCTTGCTCAGGCCTGTCAAGTACACGATGCTTTCCCCTTTCTCTTTTTCCCTCTATGTGACCTGTGAGTATCAGATTCTCCAAACCCTCCTTACTCAGTACATATCCCAGAAATTTTAGTTGCATTTTTCTGATATTCAGTCTTACTTTCCATTTCGTTTCCATTCTCTCCAAAACCTCATCATTGTTCCCATATTCGGTTCATGATATCCGCAGCATCCTTCTGTAGAAGTACATTTCAGTTGCTTCAAGTTTTTTCATTCAAAATATCCTAAATATCCTCATAAAATGTGTTCCTTATTCACTTAAATTGCTAAAACAACCACATTTAGTAACACTCAACCTTAAAGGGCTCTTGTGCCTTTTATTGATTGAAAAATAGTAAAAATAAAAAGGCTACTATAAAACAAGGATATCAGCACTCTCATCAACGCATCTCGCCATTTTTGTAACTGTTAAGAAAAAATGGAATTTGTACAAGAATATAAAGCAAACCAGACGATGTTTTCGCGAAAGTAAATAGGTGAACACACAACCAAAATGGAATGACAAAGAAAATGTTATTATGTGTTTAGTGGGATTGAGTTGGTGCGGTCAATTTTTACGCTGCTGTCAGTCAATGTTCCGATTACAACAGACATCAATTGCTGCAGAGCATTTAAATACTATTTTGATAGAAAGAGGCTTAATTCATCTAGTCACAGTGTTTTGATGTTGTATCATAATATATGACACGAGACAACAAAGATTTCATGTGAAAATTTCTACATCTTCCTTATTGTCCAGATTCTGTTACACCCGATTATCAAATTTACTAGAATTTATATAACTTCGATTTTTTCAGAACATGTCTTTTCAGGGCATAAACGATCATAGCTCTCCACAAATTCATTTTTTAATATCTGTAGATTGGAAAAGATCCTTTTTATAGAGCCTAGATCAGCTTACTAAAATGGTATAAACCCGTCATAATATATTTAAGCGAACGCCATTTTGCGCAAATATTCTCTCCATGGTTGCTTCGATGAACACTTCCTCTTCAAATCAAGAGTCAACCGTCATATGAACGATTTTTTTCTCTAGCAGAAGTTTCGTTGACTAGACTTAATTAAGTTAAAACTTAGCAAGTTACTAACCTATTTTTTTAATTCGAGTAGATAGACTAAACTATCGCCCGGTTCACACTCCACCCACGTCGATTGAACAGGTGAAGAGGCTCATCCCTTGTTCCTTGTTTAAGATGTGGTTTCCGGCTTTCTCTTTTCCAATCTTTTCACTCTTACGTAGCCCCCTGCGCTTCAGTGGCGTTACCGCCTTGCTCGGGGTGATATGATTAAAACAATATATATATATATATATATATATATATATATATATATTACTGATATCATAAATGTTATATATACATATATATATATATATATATATATATAACATATATATTAATATATATATTACATAAATATGGATATCAAGAAATATACATGCATGTACACGCACAAGATAAACTATAGTTTTATGGTAATTTAGGTAAAAACGCTTAATATCAAAGATAGAGCGTATGTAAATATTATTATAAAGGTGGACATTACTTCCGCTGGGGTTTTAACTGGCGTCGATAACCGATACACTACCTGTAAATGTCAACAATGATACATTCTTAAAGTGATTGCATCTCGACGTGGTGTAATAGTTAACAAAATTGTCTTGCTAGTACTTTTTACAACTTAGTAGTGAGTTTGATCCTCACTGGGTACCCCATACTTTCGACTGTGTGCCACATCTAAGCCGCGCTCAGGAAATCATCTTAAAGCACATGAAGTGCTAGAAACTACTTACCCTCTAACCTTTTTTGAAAAACTAAGAATTCTATCAAAAGCAGTATTATGATACATGTTTAATGGTAAAAATTACTCTCTATATATATTTTTTCTCCAGATGATGAAACAAACTTTCACAAAAATGGTATCAGAAAACTTGCACGGCACTGAAAAGAGGTTCGTTTAACGATGTTATCTCTGTAAATATTTTCTGGCTAATTATACATATTCTGATATTTTCTTAACCCTAATTTTTGAAAATTTTTATTAGATTATCTGATATAAATTGAGACACTGAATCTATTTTTGGCTCAATTTTGGTTCATTTTCACTTTTTAAGATCTTGAGTATCAATGAATAACTTGTAGAAATTATATCTAAACGCACCAGGCAGGAGAATGGTATGAGACTAGTATGAACCGAACTCATTGAGAAAGAGTCATTTTTGTTGTATTCCTGTCACTGATAGCACACATTACATTTTAGCATCGTCGATCGAATCCTCAAATATATCGACCAGTAGATGTTCACTTGTGAATGTTCCGTGCAATTCGCGCATGTTGGGATGTAGACACAAACCAGACATCAAGTGGAACTTGTACATACAATTCTTTGCTAAAGTACCGCTTCATTAAGTACGTAATTCCTCCTGATATTCTCTACATTTACAAGAGCCAGACCAGGCCAAAAACAGTATACTGCTGCAGCCATATATGGGCAGGAAAGGCCCAGTCTTCGCTTTCCACTTCCGGTAGAGTTAAAAAAAAAAACAGTATCTCTTCTTTTTAGGTGGCGAATCATTTTCCACCCTAAAACCCCTTTTCTCACTAATGAAACATCGCAAGCTTCTCACTGCTCTACTGCTATTTCAATGTAAAGTGATCGGGCGAACTACATTTCTTAGTTCCTTAGACCCACCATGCTACGCAGGCTGTAGTGAACCACCCTCATTCCATTGGTTAGATGTAAGTTACACTCGAAAAGCTTCTTCCCACGATTCGCTGCTTTGTGGAACAAACTCTCGCAAGGATCTTTTCTTGACCACTACAATATTAACCTGTTAAAGTTTAATGTTAACCTTATCTTCCCCAACTGTGCCTCTTAATCTGTTGATCTCCACTTTGTGGCTCCCAGGCATTTTACAGGGAGGACCTCAATATAAAAAAAAATTCAGATCATAAATTGTTCTTCACGTTTCTTAACGCGATATCTTTTCAGGATTTACTTCTAAATCCTGAAATGTCCATGGATTTCTTTTTCTTTTTTATATGTGTACTAACATATATTCTTAGCAGTAGAATAGTTCCATATTGCATTTTCTACGGTTTGTAATTCAATTGTCCTTTTCTTGAATTGGTTACTCCACCAATGCTAGATAATAATGTCGACCCTCTTATGTAACCCATAGTTGTGTGGCAGTAAAAGAGACAGGATCATGGCAAACGCATTTGTGCAGATGTGAACGCAACAGACATGCTTAAAATTCGCACCCGGTTCTCCTATTCTACTGTCCACTATTCTTTTCAGAACAAAAGTCGAGGACAAAAAATGTGCGCAGTAAAGTTGTACATTTGTCAGCCGTTGTAGCACATTTATTTTGGCCTCGATTTTTACTCCGACAAGAGAGGACCGATAAACAGTTTTAGCTTTTTTTATCTTTATATATGATGTTACCAATTTACGGTAATATATGCATATTTTTTGCTATTACTCTTCTTTTGCTATGAATTGCTTTTTAATATGTCTGCTTTTATTTCTATAATAAAATTATGTACCCTAGCAAAAATATTTCAACATATAGTAGAAATGTGGGTATTTACATTTACTTAATACTATATAACGTAAGTTTGTGGTTATATATTTTAAATCACTAGGAACATATTTTTTCGAATTTTTTCTCTGATGAGGAAAAACTGATAAACCGGTCTATCTATTTTTTAAGTTATATTTTAGTATTGCAAATTTATGATGATATATCTGTATTACCAATTTACTTTTCAGTTTCTGTATTATCGATTTATGGTTATACTTTGTTAGCATCGATTTACGGTAATATATTCATGTTTTTGTTAACCCTCTTTTTGTTATAGAGTGTTTCTTTTTTGTTTTGAATTATTTTTCTATTAATGTCATTTTAGTATGTCTGCTTTTACTGATCTAATTTGATTGTAAAGAAAAGTAATTGTGGAGCGTCATGATATTTTACATCCTTAAGGGACATGGGATTTGAGTTAAAGGAAAATATTAAACTCAACTAATTAGTCAATAATAGAAAGGGTTAACCGACATTAAATTCATCACGATAAGAAATTTGTGATATTTTTTAAAAACATTTGTTGTACTGTTTAATTTCTATGCATACATTTTTTTTTAATCATTTCACCCCGAGCAAGGCGGAAATGCCACTGATGTGCAGGGGGTTACATAAATGTAAAAAGAATTAATTAGAAAAGAGTGAGGAGTACAAACTAGTTAGAAAGGAACAATAGAAAGCAGGTGCGATGACAGATACATAGGTGGAGAGAAAGGGAAGGTTATACAGGGGTGGGGAGAGAGCTAGAGTCCAGTGGTTAGTAGATGAGTATTGACTTTGCATGTTTTATTGTAATTATGAGAAGGTAATACTGCGATGGTATCTTGAATAATTGTGATTTTTGTCACGGGATTTAATGAGAGATTACACTGTGTCAAGAATTACTTAATTAGTGATTTAGTTCTCACTATTTATATTCGGTCAAATGTTCTCATCTTTGTCTCCAGATGTTCTTCGATCGAGATAAACTTCAGACAAACAAGTCTAGAACTACAACTCTGAATTCAAATCTATACCACTCCAAGAAATAAAAAAAATCGTAATAATTCAAAGATATTTTTTAAAAAAATGGAAAATTCAGATAGTTATGTTTGTCATGAAGGAACATGGCATTTAAAAATAAAAATAAAAATAATGCTATCCAGAAATTAGTAAATACATACGATGGTAAGTCAAAAATTATCCGCACGTCCATCCTAACAGATCTTTAGGTTTGTTACACTCCCTTACAGTTGCTTACATTTGGTACAACTGTGGTCACGTGATTGAAGTTTGAATTTGGTAGCGCCAATTTTCTTGCTGCTGTTATAGTTTACACATGACCAATCCATAAGCAGAAAACAAGCAAAGAACATTCTTCCTCATCGATGATAACTCGGTGGTTCGCTATTATCATCTTTCAAGCTTGCTGAGTCTTCCCGCCAGTTTTGGAGGTTGACGGGTGTCCTGCTTCTCTTTTTTGAGTCACGCTTGAATTTCAGCGCCTGACGCATCTTTCAAAAGAGAAATCGGATCACTGTCTTTTGTTCCTCCTTGGTACACACTGCTATAAGCGCGCATGAGCAGAAGTCAAATATATTTTGGCAAAAGTGCGGATAATCTTTGACTTAACATCGTAGATCTGTTGGATGAGTAAGCGGTAAGATTAGTCTGAAAAAGGATTTGTTCACTTGAGGCTGAACAATGGAAACTTCTCAGACGAACTTTACATGTGGGAAGAGACAAGTTTTCTCCCTGTTTAAATAAACTTGCAAACAGCGTCAAGCTGAAATCAGTTTGCAAAAATATATTAGCTGCCTGGAGAGTTTTATTTGTTCAGACACGTCCACTTGTTCCGTAGGCATTGGATTCAATAAATTTTACGCTTCCATCAATCGCTTTCTGGATGAACGACACTTTCCTTAAGTTGTGTCACTGAACATTTTGGTAGCCAAATTATATTTGATGCTCCTGAAACAAACTTGTAACAAAATATGTGGTCACTTCGACGCAGTGCACTAGTTAGCAAGGTTGACTCGTTAGATCAATTACGACTGAGTAACAGTGAGTTGTTGCTGTTGTTATTGTTATTATTATTGGTATTAGTATTATTTGTCACAGTTTATAATATGTGTAATTTAAAATTTGTGATTTGAAATGTAATATCTCAGTTATAATTCTAACACCCTCTCTCTCTCTCTCTCTCTCTCTCTCTCTCTCTCTCTGTGTGTGGGGGGGGTGTCCACATAGTACACTTTTATTATCTGACCGGTGTCTTTCTAAAGCATAGACGAATCAAAGTATTCAATGGAAACGGAAGTCCAGTCTTTGAGAAGGTCGAAAAATTCAAAGAAATTTCAGTCTTCTGTTTATGGGTAATGTTAATCTATAGCTTTGGTACCACTAGTCGTCTGTTAGACTAATTTTGAAATAATGGGAAAAAATGGTCTCTGTTTCTTGGCCATATTCTTTGCTTTGTTTTAATATTTTTTCCTTTCAGATTTAGTGAGTTGTTACTGGGGAACTAGAGGAATTAACTTTTTTTTTTTTACAAAACTACTTCTCCGACTTTATACTAATTTATATACTTAATATTTTAATATTTGTTCTTTCTTCCACCCACTTTTTTTAATATATATACGGGATGTTAGCAACCCGGTAGGATAAAAAAAAAACCTACAAAGGGCGGAGGAACTCTAAATCTAAATGAGTCAACGGCCAGCTAACTAGAGTTGGTGTCTCAATAAATCACCGTGGAGAAGGCAACAGGATACCACTCCACTATCTCTACCCTACGTCAAATCATGGCTATGCAACAAATATATATTAAACCTAACGGCGTGAAGGGGGTTGGTCCCAAAGAGAGCAATTCCGAGCCCTGTAAGGACCGACATGAGCAACAGTTGTCACCTGACCGTCAGCAACCGACTGTTAGCAACAACGGCGTAAAAGGGACAGTTTTTCCCAATATATGTCCCTCGCCCGGGAAGGAACGACATGAGCAAGAGGTGTCTCTGGATTATGCTAAACAAAGAAAGGATAACCTTGGGACCTGGAACGTCAGAACGTTCAACAGCTGCGGACAACTAGAGAATGTCAAGCAGGAAATGAACAGACTAAAAATCAATATTCTGGGAATATGCGAAACCAGATGGCCAAATAATGGCGACTTCAACAGCGACAACCATAGGATAATATATGCTCGAGGCAAAAATAGTGAAAAAGGAGTCGGCATAATACTGGACAAGGAAATGAAGAAATGTGTTTTGGGATACTGCCAGTTCTCCGAAAGAGTTCTCCTGGTCAAAATGAAAGGGAGATCGTTCAACATAGCTATTGTAGTCATATATGCACCAACAACACAAAGCACCGAGGAAGAAATGGAATCTTTTTACTCCACACTAGAGAAGGCCAAGGCTCAATGTAAAAGATAAGAATCATCATGGGAGATTTGAATGCCAACGTAGGGAAGGAGAGGGAAGGTATGACAACTGGAAACTTAGGTTTAGGAATCCGCAAGGAACGAGGAGAAAAATGGGTGCAGTGGTGCATGGCAAATTACCAGGTAATAACTAACACCTGGTTTCAAGAACACCCACGACGTCTATGGACATGGAGAAGCCCAGGAGGTGACACAAAAAACCAGATAGACTACATAACCAGCAGATTCAGAAATGCATTGGTTCAAAGCAAAGCCTATTCAGGTGCTGACTGTGGAAGCGATCACGTCCCAGTCATCTGCAAATTAAATGTGAAACTCCTGAGATTGAAAAAGCCTAATGCAGCACCAAAACTGATATATAACGCACTTGTGGATGACCTCAAACTACAGAAAAAATACACTAACAGCGTGAAAACCAAATACGAAGAACAAACTAGGAAAGGACACTCAAAATGGGACGCGCTGAAGGAAGCAATAGTGACATCAGCAAACAACATTGAAAGAAAAACGAGTGGATGACGGAAGAGATTCTGGACATGATGCAAAGAAGGCAGAAAGTGATATCAAGACATGGAATGGAGTACAAGGTACTACACAAGGAAATAAGAAGAAAATGTAGGCAGGCTAAAGAGAAATGGCTCAATGACAAATGTTCAGAAGTAGAGAGATTGAGCAAGAATAATAAAGCAGAAATGCATAAGGAAATAAAAGAATTGACAGGACAAAAAACCTGCTCTTCAGCATGATGTCTAAAATCTAAGGATGGAACAATTTTGGAGAAAGAGGAAATACTCCAACGATGGGAAGAATATATAAAAGATTTTTTCTACGACAAGAGAGAACAACCAATAATACACAAAGATGAGGACGGACCGGAAATATTAAATATCTGAAGTGGAATCTGCAGTAGCCAAACTGAATAGAAACAAAGCAGCGGGACCAGACGGCATAGTCATAGAGCTGCTGATTGCCCTGGAAGAATTTGGTTCAGAAAAAAATTACTGAAATAATAAATGAAATTTATAATAATGGGGTTATACCAGATGATCTCAGCAAGTCTATCTTCATAACACTACCTAAGAAGCCAGGAGCAAACGAGTGCGAATTTCACAGAGCCATCAGTTTAATGAGCCATATAACAAAACTGATTGTCCGAATCCTGATGAACAGAGCGAGAAGCAGAATTAGGCCAGAGATAGGACAAGAACAGTGTGGTTTCGTTAAAGACACGGGAACAAGGAATGCCATATTTATGGTTAGGAAGCTCTTCGAAAGGACAATGGAAATAAAGAAGGACTGTGCTTCATTGATTATGCGAAGGCGTTTGACAAAATACACCACAAAGAACTGATGGATATGCTCGGCAGCTTGGACATATTTGGGAAAGACTTGAGAGTAATTAAGAATCTTTACTGGCAGCAAACCGCTTGCATACGGACAGGTAATGAATTGATTAGATATACAAAGATAGAAAGGGGCGTAAGACTGGAATGTGTCTTTTCACCGGATCTGTTCAACTTGTACAGCGAGAATATTTTGAGGACCCTAGAAGTTATGCCTGGATTCGTAATCGGAGGCCACAATTTAAACAACCTAAGATACGTAGATGATACAGGGCTGATGGCAGACACAGAAAGGAAGCTACAAGACCACCTACAGAAGGTAGCAGAAGAAAGTAACAAAAAAGGACTATAAATAAACTGCACGAAAACCGAATGCATGGTCATCAGTAAAAAGGGCAGCCCAAAATGCCAAATACAGGTCGGAGATACCAGAATCAAGCAGGTATAAAAATTTAAATACCTGGGAAGCGTTATAACAGAAGACGGAAATTGCGACACAGAGATCCGAAGGCGAATTGGCATGGCGAAAGAAGCATTCCAGAAGTTGAGTAAAGTATTAAGAAACAGGACAATTTCGCTAGAAACTAGGAAGAGAGTAATGGATTGCTACGTGCTGTCCCCGTCCTTCAATATGGCAATGAATGCTGGACAATACCATCACAAATGAAGGAAGAACTTGAAACAACTGAAATGTGGTTCTACAGAAGGATGCTGCGAATATTATGGATCGAGCATGTGAGCAATGATGAGGTTTTGGAAATGATGGAAACAAAAAGGAAATTAATACTAAGCATCAGGAAGAGACTGCTGAAGTTCCTGGGACACGCAATGAGGAAGGAGGGCTAGGAGAATCTGATGCTAACAGGCCAGATAGAGGGAAAAAAAACAGTGGAAAACAACGGATAACATATTTGAAGGATCTAATCAGATGGATGACGGAACGAGGATTGCATGGTGTAACAGGAGAAGGCGTGTTCAGAGCCACCAGGGATAGGGAAAAGTAGAAGGCCATGATCGCCTACGTCCTGAAGGGACAAGGCACATAGAAGAAGAAGAATGGGTTCGATTTTTGCTAGGTGTTCCATACTTTTGACCTTATGCCACATCTAATCTACGCTTAAAAATCATTTAAGTACTTAGCTGTGCTGTAATAGTAAGCAAGCTTTACTGGCTGCATCAAGTATAACTGAGTAGTGAGTTTGATCCTCACTAGGTGTTCTTTAAATTTGGCTTTGTGCAACATACATAATAATTTTATCGGTATTTAATTTTGAATATGCTCGCTAAATTAGGAAATTTTTATGAAAATAATCTTTGTAATTTTCACGTTGTTTATTTCCCTTAATTTTAAATACCAATGCCGGAAACCTGCAACTTCCTATTTCCTCATTGGTAGAGGAGTTCAAGGTCGAAAAGGTACGACTTCTCATGATGATGGTGGGCTCGGCCGATGAGTTTGTCCGCTGGTTCCAGCCAGATATCAAAACTGGCTCTAAATGGTCAGCAGTAGAAGCCACCCAAGAAGAAGAAGAATCAAGCCTCCGAACCAAGAAAATTATGGTTGTAACCCATATAATTCCAGTTGAACTGGGCAGCACAATCAGTTTTATCCAAACAGAGTCTAAAAAGAAAACGAGACATGGTGATTAAAGAAATAAGAACATTCCAGAAAAAGCAGCGAACAGCTCCTACTGTTTCTCAGTCTAAACAATGTGCTTGGACAACATGAAGAGATATTGATCCGATGAAGCTATGAAGTCATTGGCAATATAATTTCTCCTGCGATCTACCTATGATCTTTTGCCAAATGCGACCAACCTCAAGCTATGGTGACACACTTACACCGAAATATGCGAATTGTGCCAAAGTGATCGAGCAGCGTGCTTTCTGCATGCTAACAATCACTGCAGTACAGGTGGCTTTCAGAAGAAATTTCTGGAAATGGCCATGGATTTAGTCAGTTGACAGTTGAACGAAGCCAACAAATAGCCTGTAACGACCAGAGAAACTAAGATCTGTTTTCAGAAGGAAGATGAACGCTCAGTGGAGAAGATCCAAATAACTTCAAATACGACGCTACTGAGTGCAGCCTATAATTGGAGTGTGTTTGTTTATCTTAGAACACCTCTGCAATTTGCGGTATACTTCATTCAGACAAATACACGGCCTGTCATTGTAGCGCGGTCTTATTCAAAGTAATGTGTTCTCCTAGTAGAATGAACTATTCCATTATAGGAGAACAGGGAGGAGGCACACAAGCTAAAGGAAAACCACTACGAATCGCTGTCATCCGACTGCGTGAAGGTGGACATCACTGGCCGGTACATAAAGCGTGCTTACAGCGCAACAGACAACGAGTTAGATCTAGTTAAATTTCAAAATAAACAAATTTAATTAAAACCGTGTTCTTAACACAATTCCACTTCCGACGGGAAATACATCTGTTTATCTTTCAGTCTACGTCATTGATAACCGTTGTTATGAGCGCATTGGGCATTGGTTGACGCTCAAAAAGAAACGTTTTAAAACAACGTTGAAAATCCAACTTGCAGTTTTAACAATATCACAATGACTGACACGTCTACACAAAAAATACCCTGCCCGGTGGCGAAAGCTGTTGATGGCACATGAAGTGGAAGTACTGCTTTATACACCGGAACTACGTTAGCTTTCCTGTTTGGCAGATGATGAGGGAAGGGTAAAGCGCGTGCTTTCACACGTTGTATGTAAAGAAAAAGGAAAAAATGTATTTTACAAAGTTTTACTTAAGATGAGTACAAATGTAATACTGACAAGCACAAAGCAATTCTTACGCCCATGATGTGTGGCAGAGTTTTAAAATTTTCTGTCTTTTGAATCGATATTCAATTTTAAATTTAATACCGCCTGTACCCAGTCTTTTCTCTTAATGTAACCTTCTGCGCATGGCTTGGGGTGAAATGATTAAAAAATATATATATTTCTCAGATCAGAACTGTTCGATTACCAAAGTTAAACCGCGTCGATCACCATCAGTATTTAGATGGCGAACCGATTTAGCGCACCGGGTACTGTCAGTCAGTTAAGTGCCATACGTGAAACACGCTTGGGCGATCATGCCTCGAAAGAGACATGACTGACTTGGCAGAAGATTATCCCGCAGTAGGCTGTCATTGCTTTCTGCGGTAGAATGGTTGCCAGCCAAGCCTATAGAACCCAATCTGTCCTATTATTTAACCCATAACTGGAGGGATGAGACAGATTAATACCTTTCCCAAAGGTATTTGCGCGTAAGTGAATACAATGAATTCAACTGGAATTCGAACTCGGCTCCCCGATTTCTCGTTCGGAGCCAATATCCACTGCACCACAACGCACTTCCACAACCGGGTACTGTAAGCAACCCGAAATATTTTTCGGTTTTAAATAACTTACAAACGGTTAATAAGTCACAAAACCAACTAATTAGTAAAATCATATTGTGGGTAATTTCTACTCTTATGTTTCACTCAGAATTTCAAACTAAATACAAAGAGCGTGGAGTGACCAAAAATCATGAGAGAAATTATGATAGTAAGAAAATTTCTCATTCAACTTTTCATGGAGGTGAAAGTAAAAGAAAAACCTATTCATGTTTTGTTTTAATATTTTAATTATATTTAATAACATGCAAAAACCCGCCATTTTACAAGTAATAGTACAATATTAGAGATTTAGACATTGTAACCTCATTGCCAGAGGTGAAACATAACTTCTCTCATTGCTCTATAAATATTTACATAACAAATGCCCAAATGAGCTACATTTATTAGTTCAAGAATTGGGCACCTCGACGTGGTGTAATAGTTAGCAAGCTTGTCTCGTTAAAAATAATTACAACTGAGTAGTGAGTTCGATTCTCAGTGGGTACTCTATAAATTCTGTCTTGTACCGCATCTAACCAACCGCTTATAAAATCACCATTTGTTCCAGGATATCAGACATTTACTTGTGCCACATCTAACCACCGCTTAGAAAATCAACTTTGGCACCTTGAGGTTTACTTTGCTTCTAGCTAATTCTCCTGTCTCTTAATACTCTACTCAGCTTCTGGAACTCGTCCTCTGCCATGCCAATTCGTCTTCGGATTGCTGTTTCGGATTTTCCGTCTTCTGTTAGAACACTTCCCAGGTATCTAAATTTTTGTACCTGATTGATTTTAGTATCCTCCGCCTGTATTTGACATTTTGGGCTGCTCTTTTTGCTGATGATCATACATTCGGCTTTCTTGCAGTTTATTTGTAGCTCTTTCTTCTCACTCTCTTCAACTACCTTCTGTAGGAGGTCGTGTAGTTTCATTTCCGTTTTTGCTATCAGCACTGTATCATCTGCATACCTTATGTTGTTTAAATTGTGGCCTCCGATGACGAATCCTGGCATAACATCTAGAGTGCTCAGAACAGTCTCGCTGTACAAGCTGAATAGATCTGGTGAAAAGACACATTGTCTTACGCCCCTTTCTATCTTTGTATATCTGCTGAATTGGTTACCTGTCCGTATGCAGGTGGTTTGCTGCCAGTAGAGATTCTTGATTACTTTTATGTCCTTCCCAAATATATCGAGGCTGCTGAGCGTCTTCATCAATTCTTTGTAACGTATTTTGTCGAACGTCTTTGCATAATCGACAAAACATAAATACTAAATAAGTCATTCTTCATTTTTATTGCCCTTACGGAGAGAATCCTAATCATAAATAAGGCGTTCCTTGTTTCAGTGTCTTTGACAAACCAGCACTATCCTTGTCCTCTCTCTGGTCTGATTCTGCTTCTCGCTATATTCATCAGGATTCGGACGATCTGTTCTGTAATGTGGCTCATTAAACTGATTGTTTGGTGGAGTTCACGCTCGTTTGCACTGGGCTTCTTAAGCAGTGCTATGAAAATCGACTTACTTAGGTTGTCTGGTCTTTCAATACTATTATAAATTTCATTTATTATTTCTGTACTTTTCTCTATGCCGAATTCTTCCAGGGCTATCAGCAGCTCTATTACAATGCTGTCTGGTCAGCTGCTTTGTTTCTATTCATTTTGGCCACGGCAGCTTCCACTTTAGACTTTAATATTTTTGGTCCGTCCTCATCTTTGTGTATTATTGGTTGCTCTCTCTTGTCGTAGAAAAGATCGTTTATATATTCTTCCCATCACTGGAGTATTTTCTTTTAATCCGATATGATCGTTCCATCCTTGGATTTTATACATCCGTATTTCTTTATGCATGTCGGCCTTATTTGTTCTGCTCAATCTATCTACTTCTGCACATTTGTTGTTAACCATACCCATTTAGCCTGTCTGCTTTTGCTCCTTATTTCCTTATGTATTTTCCTGTATTTCATTCCATGTCTTGGCATCATCATTTTCTGTCTCCTTTACATCATGTCGGGAACCTCTGCAGTCATCCACTCGTTTTTTCTTCTGGAGTAATGTTGTTTGCTGATATCACTATCGCTTCCTTTAGTGAGTCCCATTTCGAGTGTCCTTTTCCAATTTGTTTTCATATTTGTTTTTCACACTCTTAGTGTATTCCTTCTGCAGGTTGAGGTCATTCACGAGCTTGTTGTATTGCAGTCTTGGTACTGCACTTGGCTTCTTCATTCTCCAGAGTTTAACCCTTAGTTTGAAGGTTGCTATCATGTGGATACTTCCGCAGTCGGCCCCTGGATAGGTTTCAGATTGGACAACTGCATTTCTGAATCTTCTGTTTATGGTTACAGTCTATTTAGTTTTTCATGCTGCCTCCTGGGCTTTTCCATGTCCATAGATGTCGTGGGTGTTCTTGAAACCAGTTGTTAGTTATTACCTAGTCATTTTCTGTGCACCATTGGACATATTTTTCTACTTGTTTGTTGTGGATTCCTAATCCAAAGTTGGCGATCATCTCTCCTTCCCTCTCTTGGGAATTGGCATTCAAGTCACCCATTATGATTCTAATTTGTTGGCACTGATCTTTGGTATTGTCCAGCATGGAGTAGAATGATTACTTTAAAGAGAATGCGAAGATTTTAGTGAGAAGCAATAAACAAACAGGAGGACAGAAAAAGGCAACCGGTGTTTCATTTGTTTTTATTTTTATTTTAAGCCAGATGCAAACGAATGGGAACTCCGTCGAACAATTAGCTTAATGAGCCACATAACAAAACTAATCATCCAAATCCTGATGAATGGAGCACAAAGCATTAACAGGCTAGAGAGGGGAGAATTACAAAGATAGAAAGGGGGTGTAAGGATGTGTCTTTTCACCGGATCTGTTCAATTTGTACAGCGAGACTATTTCAAGAGCCCTAGAAGTCATGCCATGATTCGTCATTGGCGGCCGCATTGTGAACAATATAAGATTCATGGATGATACAGTGCTGATAACAGACACGGAAAGGAAACTACAACATCTCCTACAGAACGTAGCTGAAGAAAGCGGAAAGAAAGGGCTACAAATAAACTACAAGAAAATTGAATGCAGCAAAAAGACAAGTCCAAAATGCCAGCTACAAGTTGGGGACACTAAAATCAAGCAGGTACAAAAATTTAAATACCTGGGATGAATTTTAACAGAAGACGAACTGAGATCGAAGGTGAATTGGCATGGCCAAGGATGCATTTCAGAAGCTAGAAACAAAAAAGAGCACTGGATTGCTATGTAATTTCAGTTTTTCAATATGGCAGTGAATGCTGGACAATCTCATCAAAGATGAAAGAAAGACTTGAAGCAACTGAAATGCGGTTCTACAGAAGGATGTTGGGGATATCATGGACCAAGCATGTGAGCAATGATGAAAAGGATGGAAACGAAAAGGAAACTAATACTGAACATCAGGAAAAGTTATCTAAAGTTTCTGGAGCATGAGGAAGAAGGGATTAAAAAATATGATCCTCACAGGTCAGATAGGAAAGAGAGACTGGGGAAAAATGCGTGTGACATACTTGACGGACCTGAGCAAGTGGACGGCAAAGCGGGTTTTGGGTTGAGTAACAGGAGAAAGCGTGCCACCAGGGACAGAGAGACTTGGAAGGCCATATTTGTGTACGTCTTTAAGGGACACGGCACATAGAAAAAGAAGAAGGTCATATGGAAGCAAGAAACCGGAAGTATGCTCTACAGTTGAGCAAGGCGAGAAATAAACTTATTTAAGTAAGGAATTGGAGGAAATTATAAATAATTAATAGATATATTATTAAAAAATAACAGTGAACAAAATAAATATGTATGAAATTTTAAAATATTTTCATAAATGCTTAAAACATAATTAAACGGACAAAAATGGCAAGACTTACATTAGGTAGACACATCAAAATATACTTTTAAAATAGGTAGAGTATACCGACCATGATTTTGATAAATTTTCCTGTCAATATTCGAATTAAGTTATTATCGAGACTTTGAGAAATCTGCCAATTTTGCCTTCCACGTGAAAAGAAATGAAAAGAAAAACAAAATAAATTGCCACACACTAACACACATACACAGGTATATATATATATATATATATATATATATATATATATATATATATATATGTTATAATAAATATGTTATAATATCACTACAAAAATAATATATATATGTTATATATATATGTTATAATAAATATGTTATAATATCACTACAAAAATAGTTATTTTTTTCGATGCTAACCGTGTCTTATCAAGTGATAATGTTGAATTCAAGCTGAAGAGTTTTAAAAGGTTCAAAACTAGCCAAACTCTTTTAAGCAGGGATACATTTTTACCTAGATGTTTGGTTAGTTTTGAAACTTTTAAAACTATATATATATATATATATATATATATATATATATATATAATCAATTTACCCCAGGCATGGCAGTACTGCCACAGGTGTGCAGAAGGATAATAAGAGAGTAAGAGTAGAGGGATGAGAAAGAGAAACAAGTTATAGGGGGTGTCAGAGAATGGGTAAAAAAGTATGGGGATACCAGTGTGAAGAAACCTGATGAGATTAGAGTAGACGGGGAAAAACATGAGGGAAAGGATGCGAGTCAAAGAGATAGGAGATAGCAGTTGACCTTACATTTAAAATCTTCGAGATTGTACTTGTCAGAGAAACAAGTATACGGAAGGGAATTCCACAAGCGAGAAGTGCGAGAAAAGAAGTTGGGGATGTTGAAGTTGCGGTTACATTTTATTGGTTTCATTGTAAAAGGGTTGGACCTAGTTGCTAGTCTGGTAGCTCGAGTAAACTCGTGCAGAGGGGGCAACAGGGTGCTAAGCTCGTCGGAGCAGAAGCCATGAAAGTATTTGTAGAAGAGACACAGGGAAGCCACATGACGCCAGTGAGAAAATAAACGGAGCTGAACTAACAAGTCGGGATCGATGACATAGCAGATTCTCCGTTGAATTTTGTCAAGAACCTCGAGATGAATAGCAGGGCACCCGACCATGTGTGACAGCAGTATTCAATACACGGGAGCATGGTAGATTTTTATATGTGCATGATAGATTCAGACGGGAAAAGGTTCCTGACTCTACACAGTGAACCAACCTTCCTAGCAGCAGATTTAACTGTGGACTCGATGTATTCTTTCTACTTGAGATCGGCTAAGAGAATTAAGCCTAGGAGGTGCAGTGTTTTGCTTTCAGGGAGACTGTCCTGATCCATCTAGGAGAAGTAGGAGCGATTGTCTATGGTGGTTAACGGATAGCAGCTTCGTTTTAGAAGTATTAAAATACACGAGCCATTTTTTACCCCAGTCTACCACAGAGATTGGAAGTCTTTTTCAAGCTCAGCAGCGAGGTTCGCTTTGTCAGCCTTAGCGAATTTCTGTTCGAGGTGAGAGTAAATTGTGGTATCGTCAGCGTAGATGACTATTTGGGATCTTATGACATCAGGGAGATCGTTGATGAAGATCAGAAAAAGATTAAGACTTGGAATAAAGCCTTGCGGGACAACCCGTGTTCACATGATAGTATCGAGAGGTATGTCCGTTCAATACTACCTTCATTATGCGATTTGAAAGGAATGACTGGATTAGATAAAACAATCGTCCAGCCGTAGCTTGCGTAGAGGGCAAACATGCCATACTCTGTCATACGCTTTGAAGATATCCAGGGAAACAGCTCGAGCTTTGCCGTTCTTATCGAGAGCCTGGTATATATACTCAGTCATGGTCGTTAGCATATCAGCAGTAGACCTAGTGAAGCGGAAATCATACTGTTCGTCAGAGAATAAACTGTGGGTTGTGAGATGTTAAATCACTTCGGCGTTGATAATAGCCTCGAACACTCTGCCACAAATCGGTAGGAGCCTGATAGGGCGATAATTAGAGATGTTCAAGTGTGCATATATATATGTGTGTGTGTGTGTGTGTGTGTGTGTGTGTGTGTGTGTGTGTGTGTGTGTGTGTTCAGAAATTATAACATGGATATGTTACAATATCACTACAAAAGTAGCTATTTTGTTTCGACACTTCTTATGTCTTGTCAAGTGATGTGGTTATTTTAAATTGAATGAATGGTTTTAAAAGGTTAAAAACAAGCAAGACCCCTTTAACCAGAGAGGCATAATTGTATGTACAATGTGGATCAATCGGAGTAAAGCAACTTCTAATTTAGTGAATATGTGGGCAGACTAAAATTAATCTTGGTGGGCATTAGTATTAAAATTTGATTAAATTGAGATCAGCAATTATTGGTTAACTATTATATCTACTTTATTTTTGTTGCGAAATTTAAAAATATATATATTTTTTTTTTAGTTTAACAATTTAGTAGATTTAGAAAGTTATATTTTAAACGAGGATGAGAAAGAATGCATACATAAATAAATCTACAAATATTCGCACATGGAAAAATAGACGAGTATATTCACAAACACTAGCAAACAGACACATATACAGATTAATACACCCACGCATATATACATATACAAATTACAAAATTTAGCCTTTATCGACTTGTCAGTTTGTCCGTTAACTTTTAAATAGGCTAGATTGCTACATATTGGATACAGTCAAGGCGAATTCATAACCTTGGGTTATGAATTCGCCTTGACTGTATCCAATATTGGCCTTGGGTGAATTGAGTCGGGATAGACATAATCATATTTCAATGTATGAACATATAAACAGAATTAAATATATACTTACGCAAAAACACAAGCTAAAGTTAAATGCGTATGCATGTGCAAAACGTCACACATATACATATATATGCTAAGCTCCATGTCGTTCATATGTAGTTGTGACTGTGGGCCCCAGTTGTTTAGCTCGCGTGTGCGTGTGTCTCTGAGCAGGTCAATGGTTGTACAAGTGTTAATTTATGTCTGTGTTTGTATAAAAGGCGTCACGACAAAAAATATTCCTCCCACAGTTCATCCCACCTTCACAAATATTCATCAATATACGCATCTCTGAATATATCCAGTATTTTAAATAAAAAATTAAAACAGTTTGTTAGACAATCAAAAAAGCGTGAAACCCAAGACATCTATCTATCTATCTATCTATCTATCTATACACATACATACGTACATACATAAATACATATACACCTACATATATATATATATATATTTTCTAGACATATTCTATTAAATATAAGAGACAATGAATGTCTATTATGTTTAATCATGAGCCGTTCTAAACGTCGTATTTTTGCTTTAATTTCAGTTGAAAATGAAGACAAAAATTCTCCAACATTTGGATAATTATTTATTGGTTTTCTTCTAAGCTTTCGGCTCACATGAGCCATCTTCAGAGAGGTAGTTTAAACTGAAATATTATAAAATCCACCATCACCGACGATTTTATTTTGTGTTGACATAAAACTCCGCTTGGCAACGGCAATAGTTACCAAAAATAATAAACGCAGTTCTTAAGTTTGCGATGCGGTTTTATGACGTCACACCGCGGGATAGCGCGAAATGACAACAAAACCATCTAGTCAAATGCAATGTAATATGTTATTTCCTGTTTTAAAGTTGATTTTATTGAGTGTTGGTTGTTTTGATTTGATGTACATGGCCTCCAATATCTGCAGGTTCCTCTTACTGTGTGTATGAGTAAGGATCACCGTATTGTTGACCAAAATCTGTCTGATATTACCTACATGTTTATGTTTTTCAGAGAAATGTTGTTTAATAGTACTCTGATCAGAAAGATGACATGTAAGTCTACGGGAGAGCGTGGTTGTGGTAAAACCAATATATGTACTAGGTTTTTGAGTAGTATCAGAGATGCAATCTCTGAATGGGCATGTAAATTGGTACACTACATTGGTTTTTTGTAAAGAATTTAGTTTAGTGCCTGTTGGGTTATTATAAACTATGAGGTCAATTGTTTTAAACTTTTTATAATATATAATGAGTTTAATTTGATTATTACTATCCACTGGTTTAACATTTCTACGTATTATGTTTTTGAGAGTTTTTTCATCTTGTTTATAATTATTATGTATTTGGTTGCAATAGTATAAGTTAATAGTGTTATGTTTATTTTGATGTAAACCATTATTAATATTATCATTATTGTTAGAGCTATTGTTAAGTTTGTTGAGATACATTTTAATTTGTTGATCAATAACGGAGTTAGGAAATCCATTATTGACTAGTGTTTGCTTAATGTTGTGTAATTCTTTATAAAATATAGATTTGGAAGAAGATATCATTTGTGTGCGTTGAAGTAAGTTTTTTATAACAGCTAACTTATATCGTTGGGGACATTCACTATTATAATTAAGAAGACACGAATTTATGCTAGTTGGTTTCCTATATAGAGAAGTAGTAAATTTATGTGTGCTAGAATCAATGAATACATCAAGGAATGGGAGTTTGTTATTAATATTAAGTTCTAATGTAAATTTGAGGACGGAGTGACTTTCAAATTTGTTTTTAAGATATTTAATTTGATCGATATTCTTAGCTAAAACAAAGATGTCATCTATATATCTTACATATATACAGGGTTTATTGTTGTCATTAATTATTTTATTTTCTAGATTTGCCATATAATAATTAGAAAAGAGGGGACCTAAAGGAGATCCCATCGCAATGCCATCTATTTGTGTATAAATATTGCCTAAGGGGTCGTGAAAGGGTACTTGTGTGGTGCATGCTAATAATAGTTTTTTTAATATAGTGGGTTTAATATTGATTGATGGGAGAGTAGCATGGTTGTATACATCACGGATAATGATGTCAATTGTTTCATGGACGGGAACATTTGTGAATAAGTTTTGAACATCCAAAGATGCAATCATTTGATTATTAGGTTTTACGGAATGGAGAATCTGTAAAAATTCGTCCGTGGAGTTAATGCTATATTTTCCAGGAAGATAGGGAGTAATTAGTTTGTTAAGTGTTTTGGAAAGGTTATATATTGGTGTGGGTATTTGAGAAATGATAGGTCGGAGGGGATGATCTTTTTTATGGATTTTTACATTTCCATAAAGGTAGCCGGGCTGATAATCACCTATAATCTTTTGAAGTTTATAGGATCCTATTTCAGCATTGTTTGCAGTAATAAGTTTATTAATATGTTTTTTAAGTTGGGTTGTGATATTACAAGTTAATTTTTTAAATTTGTTGTGATCGTCGAGAATGGCCTGTAATTTTGAGTGATATTCCTGTCTGTTTAAAATAACAAAAGTATTGGTTTTATCGGCACGTCGGATAACAATATTTTTGTTATTTTTGAGATGTGTGGCTGCTTTTATGAGAGGCATATTTATAATATCATTAGGATTTTTATGGTAACGGTGTTTGATTGATTCAGCTTTGAGTAATTCTTTTAAGCCTACCTGTGTAGTAATATGGTTGTCCTGTTCGAGTTGAAGTATTTGTTGGTATAAAGCTTCAATTTCCATTTGTTTAAACATTGAATTAGGTTTCTGTGCGACATGAAAATTTGGTCCGAGATTAAGGAATTCTATTTCATCTGGAGTAAGTTGGTAATCCGATAGGTTAATGAAGTTGTCATTGATGTTTGGTAAGAGTATGTTTCCTTTATATAATTTGTTTAGCTTTTTTTGGATGACTTGTTTATGGGATTCATGTTCCTTTTGTGTTGTATTGTATAATAAATCCAATATTTCCTTGAATTTTTCACTTGTGGTAGAAGACTGTAAAATTTCTTTGATGTGTACAATTTCAGTGTTGATTTCTTGTAATTCCTGTTTGGCTGTGTGCATTTGACGTTTTATGAGGTTCCATTGCAATTTCTTAGCGGTGGGATCATTTAATGCTGCGGCATCATGTAACTTAAATTTAGTATATCGAGGCAGCAAGTAATTTTCTAGACATATTCTATTAAATATAAGAGACAATGAATGTCTATTATGTTTAATCATGAGCCGTTCTAAACGTCGTATTTTTGCTTTAATTTCAGTTGAAAATGAAGACAAAAATTCTCCAACATTTGGATAATTATTTATTGGTTTTCTTCTAAGCTTTCGGCTCACATGAGCCATCTTCAGAGAGGTAGTTTAAACTGAAATATTATAAAATCCACCATCACCGACGATTTTATTTTGTGTTGACATAAAACTCCGCTTGGCAACGGCAATAGTTACCAAAAATAATAAACGCAGTTCTTAAGTTTGCGATGCGGTTTTATGACGTCACACCGCGGGATAGCGCGAAATGACAACAAAACCATCTAGTCAAATGCAATGTAATATGTTATTTCCTGTTTTAAAGTTGATTTTATTGAGTGTTGGTTGTTTTGATTTGATGTACATGGCCTCCAATATCTGCAGGTTCCTCTTACTGTGTGTATGAGTAAGGATCACCGTATTGTTGACCAAAATCTGTCTGATATTACCTACATGTTTATGTTTTTCAGAGAAATGTTGTTTAATAGTACTCTGATCAGAAAGATGACATGTAAGTCTACGGGAGAGCGTGGTTGTGGTAAAACCAATATATGTACTAGGTTTTTGAGTAGTATCAGAGATGCAATCTCTGAATGGGCATGTAAATTGGTACACTACATTGGTTTTTTGTAAAGAATTTAGTTTAGTGCCTGTTGGGTTATTATAAACTATGAGGTCAATTGTTTTAAACTTTTTATAATATATAATGAGTTTAATTTGATTATTACTATCCACTGGTTTAACATTTCTACGTATTATGTTTTTGAGAGTTTTTTCATCTTGTTTATAATTATTATGTATTTGGTTGCAATAGTATAAGTTAATAGTGTTATGTTTATTTTGATGTAAACCATTATTAATATTATCATTATTGTTAGAGCTATTGTTAAGTTTGTTGAGATACATTTTAATTTGTTGATCAATAACGGAGTTAGGAAATCCATTATTGACTAGTGTTTGCTTAATGTTGTGTAATTAATATATATATACATACACAAATATAGAAATATACATATATACACACACATACACGTATACACTCACATACAAATACATACGTTTCTATATATATATATACATACATATACACATACATATACACACAGACGCAAACATATATATAGACAGATATAGATGTGCATACATGGACATCTGAACATACATACATACTGAAAAATATGAAAATATATTCTCGACTTATTTTCATAGTGATCCCTTTATTCGTCTAAGCCGTTTTTTGATGTTGCGGTGAAAAAAAAAAAAGAAATATATATATATATATATATATATATATATATATATATATATATATATATATATATATATATATTAATGCAGGTTTCATTGAATAATATAGACAAGTTTTGTCTATTAATTTTGTGTAGGATCCATTCATACCGTCTGATATACTTGATGGTGATGTCGTTGAAAGACAACAAAAAATCACAGTATTTGTTGAATCTTTTATCGGGTCTAAGCTTTCGGCTCACATAAGCCATTATCAAAGAGTAAATATTAACACACAGTAAACATAGAACATTTAAGTTATTAACAATAAAGAGAATTGAATTGAAAATATAAGTCCATCCCTACCGTGGCGGATGGCCGAAGACAGTGACGAAATAGTGGCGTTGTGGTCCCTGGTCTGATTACAGACATTTGAGTACGTTATTGGAAATATCAAAATTGATTGTATTCAAACCAGGTTTAAATTGTTTAATGTAGATTGCTTCGAGGATTTTTAGTTTCTGTTTATTATTTTCTTGTTTAAGTATGTACGTGTTATCAACAAGCGTTTTTCTCAGACGTGTGCGTTGATAACCGTGTTGTTCTAAATGACGGAATATATTTGAATTTTTATTTAAGTGCAACGTCAGACACCGTGAGAGCGAATTTGTGGTGTGGCCAATGTAGATATTATTGAGGTTGTTAGAGATACATTCTCTAAATGGACATATGAATTTATATACTACATTGGTTTTTTGCAAATCACTAACGGTGAGGGAAGAGTCGTTGCGGACGAATGAATTAGATGTAGTGGATTTAGTGTAATATATAATAAACTTAATTCTTTTGTTAGAGTCTGTCGGAGAAATATTAGTATTTATGAGTTTTTTTAGTATGTTTTCATCTAGTTGGTAGTTGGAGTGCATCTGGCTACGATATAAAAGAGTGATATGTTTAGGATTGGTTGGATTAGTATCATGTGTTGTTTTTTCCATGTTAAGCTTTTTAAGCAAATAACGTATTTGTTCATCAACTATGTAGTTGGGAAAATTATTATTGATGAGTGTCTGTTTTATGTTTTTTAGTTCACTGTGGAAGATCTGATTTGTAGATGAATTGACTTTTGCACGATATAATAGATTTTTTATAAATTTTTTATAAAATTCACTTATGAACTTAGCAATGATAACAAAATTCCTTTTCTTGATATATTAATTAACACTGACAACAATAAATTTACTATCTCACAGTATCAAAAACCCACTAATAAAAATCCCTCCACACACAATTATATTAGTGAATGCCCCCCACTATTACAAAATAGCCATTATAAAAAATTTTGCGCACTAGTTGCAGTCCCGCTTTACCTGGGGTAAAATGATCAAATAAAAAAGTAAAAATGACAATGGAAGATTAACTAAAAGAGAAGTGTCTTAAAAAGATTCATCTTCCATATTTGTTCCGTCCATAGAAACACAAATCTTATGTTAATTATACGAAAGCTGCTTGTGTTTTTGTAGCTTTGATTTTGTAACTTGGTTAATTATGAAAAAGAAAAAAATCTTCGATTTATAACATTCGGCTTTTGCAACGTTTCAGCTTTTCTTATTAAATTGATAATCACCCATGTCAGCATAAATTTCATTACAACAGCGTTTTTTGTATTAGATTCATAACCATAGCAACTACTAATGACGTCTTTGTTGTCATATATTAGTCATCACGATTTCTGAAATTACGTTACCCTGTTGCCATTATCGACATTGCTTTCTTTTTTTATTTTTACGAAAATGTACATTTTCTTTAGTCAACGTGTGAACAACATTAAATCCGAACAAGAAAAAATTGTACCTCTACATTAAAAAGGTTTTATTTTTCTGTGAAGTAGGCGGATATTACTAACATATTTTCAGGGGCACACCGGCATGGTTTAATATTTAGCAAGCTTGTCTCCCTAGGACAAGTTCCAAATGAGTAGTGAGTTCGATTATCACTAGATATCCCATTCTCACATCTTTGGTCTACATCTAAGCGGCGCTTAGAAAACCTTCTACTAACATAATTTTAGTTTGACTTAAATTTGTTTGTTTTTTGTTTGTTTCTTTTTTTTATTATTGAGTTCACTCCTCATACATAAGAGAGAGAAAATAAAGAAAAAGAAAAAATTTAAATATTCATAATTTTTTAGTAAGTTTTTCTGTGTGTATGTATATTTTGGCAAATTTAGGTTTGGGTGAAGATAGATATGGTATTGCGGTGAAAATTTTGTAACCAATGAATGGATCCCGAATCAGATTAGCTAGGTTTAGGATAGTCAACGAAGACCAGCCTCACTCTACTCCGGCTTCGACCTGGTGCCAAAGTTGTATGTAAAAGTACAATAAATATACACATTAAAAAATGGCCTTGTGCCATATTTGGAATAATGGGGCGTTCTCTTAAATAGTGACATCGTGTTTAAGAGAAATGATTCTTATCATTATTTTGATCAAGATAGCAAATATTTTACTGTTTCTTCTTCTATGTGCCCTGTCCCTTCAGGACGTAGGCGATCATGGATCTCCACGTCTCCCTATACCTTGTGGCTCTTAGTATGTTTGCTCCTGTTGCTCCTGGCAACCCCCGTTCCGTCATCCACCTGATCAGACTCTGCAGATATGTTATCCGCTGCCTTCCTCTGTCTCTCCTTCCTTCTATCTGACCAGTCAGTATCAGGTTCTCCAGGCTCTCCTTCCTCATTGCATGTCCCAGGAACTTCAGTTGTCTCTTCCTGATGCTCAGCATCAATTTCCTTTTTGTTGCCATTCTTTCTAACACTTCGTCGTTGCTTGTATGCTCAGTCCACGATATCCGTAGCATCCTTCTGTAGAACCACATTTCGGCCGCTTCCAGTTTTTTCCTCATTTTCGATGATATTGTCCAGCATTCACAGCCGTACTGAAGAACTGACATCACGTAGCAGTCTAGCACTCTTTTCTTCGTTTCTATTGAGATCTTCCTGTGTGTTAGTATTTTGCTCATCTTCTGGAACGCGTCCTTTGCCATGCCAATTCGCACTTTCCATCTCCTGTTAGAACACTTCCTAGGTACTTAAATTCTTGGACTTGTTTGATTCTGTTATCCCCCACCTGTATTTGGCATTTTGGGTTGTATCTTTTGCTGATGACCATGCACTCAGTTTTCTTAAAATTTATTTGTAGTCCCTTCTTGTCACTCTCCACTGCTACTTTCTGTATGAGATCTTGCAGTTTCCTTTCCGTGTCCGCAATCAGTACTGTATCGTCCGCGTATCTTATGTTGTTCAGGTTGTAGACAGCTGATACTTCAGTTCTAGCTCCAGCAAAATATGAAGTGTTTTCCGGTATTATTCTTATAATGATGACGAATATACCATATATAGTGTGAGGGAGATAAATCCGGAATTCTTGTGTGGCAAAGCGCAATGACGTTACAGCGTAGCGAAGTTTCGAGAGAGGAAATAGAAAGTAGCCCAGTAGCTGCCTGTCTATTGAAGCACGAGGTGTTTAGTAATCGACATATCTTCAGAATACGATCGTTGAGCTGCTTTTGTAGAGAGGATTTGCGTCAGCCACAAAGCCAAGACAGTCATTGAATGGTTTAGATAAGGCCATGAAAACTTTGAAAAGGCATATGGGGCCTTAGATGACAAGGAGAATTTCAGGCTAGAACTCAAGACTCATAAGAAGCGCTCTGGAGTCACTAGGACGGTCGGTGTTGCTGATTTTGTCAAGGAGGACTCTGACAAAAGCACGAGGAAAATTGCTATGAAAACAGATACTAGCAGGCGAGAAATCAGGTGTATTATCAAGGAGGATTGAATTATAAATCTAATGCATTCAAGCAGCGCCAGTTGCTCACCGTACCACAGGTCGACTGACTTATGCCCCCACTTTTCATCGCCAGAGTACAATCCTCTCGACTATTTTCTGTGAGACGTCTTCGATAGGGAGGTGAACACCAGGCCTTACAACACCAGGGAGGCTCTAAAAACAACCTTCAGGAACAACATGGCTAACAAGGACAGAAGCGCTGTTGCCAAGACCTGCCCCAGTGATTATTGTAGCTTATATATTTGCCTAAATTTGTATAAAGTTTTATTAGATAATATAAACAGCTTTTTTAATATAATAAATCAATATATTTTATATTGATTTATTATATTAAAAAAGCTGTTTATATTATCTATTAATTTTTTTTTCAGATTTATCTGCATCACACTGTGTCCTTACAGAGACTATTTAAAGTTTACCAGCATGATATATGATTTAATAATTGCCATATTGATGCTTATCTGCAGAGAGTTATTGTTGTATTGCCATATTGATGTTTATCTGCGATGAGGTATTATGTAGAGAGACGGGACCTCCTGCGACTGGGCTTAAATAACTAAATGCTATAGCACTTAACTGAATTGTCTCTATTGGGCAGAAACGTGGTGTGAAAAATTGAAAATGACCAATACAAATAGTTTGTAGGGTATCGTGATTTAGTGTGACCATGAAATCTGACACAGAAAATCAGATATTTTGATGGTGGATAAAGTAAAAAGAACATGCAACATCAAAGATATTGCATGTCTCGAAGAAGAGAAGAAAAATAATATTTTGAGAGTTTATGATAGTTTAAAAGCGTTAATGTGGTTAATGAAGGGTACAGGAATCATTCCTATTGTTGTTCTTGCTCGCACCATAAGTACTAAAACCCTAAAGTGGCTTGTGAAAATTGAAGTTAGTGCCAATACTGAACACTAGCAGATAATTGCATTCATTGAGCCTGCTTATACACTCTAAAGAATTTTCGAACAATGGTGAAAATATATCACCTCAGTGGCTTTGAAAATATGATACTCACAGAACAAATTGAAAGTGAATCTATAGAGAGCGGATTAATATTTATTTTGTTTCGGCCTTGTGTCATACATAACCGAACTCCCTACAACTCACAGATTATTCAGAAGGTTGTCAGCAGGATATTGGAACGTGTGGATTTGTGGAATTGTGGAAGAATATACATTTTGAATGTTAAAATAGAAATTTATTGATAGAAAAAAATAACATAAATTGGTAGAAGTTAATGTTCAATTAGAAACACTATTAAGAAGTTAAGGGTAGAGTTCCTAGTAGTATCTTGTTGGAAAGGGTTTGTGCATAGATATGTTTGAATGTTAGTTGGGTCTACCGTAGAAAGAAATGGCAACGTACTGCGGGGAAATCTTCTGCCTAGTCAGTTGTTTCGAAAGAGACATGATAGCCCAAGCGTTTATCACGTAGGGCATTTAACACACTGACTGAATTTACCTTAAACCTATTTAGTTTATGGTTAATTTAAGAATATATCTTAGATTATTTCATGTCGAATATAAGTTTTATGTAATCAAAATTATGTTGAGCTACTAGGTGGTTAGACATATGTTTAGTTTACTTTAGGGCCAAGTCGGTTGACTGACTGAATATCTCATTAACAAACTCTTTTTAGCGTATAGAATCCTCTTTACACCGACTAGTTTAGACTATTGAAGATGAAATCAGAATACGAATTAGAATGGCAAAAGAAACATTTCATTAGCAAAGAACAAAGAAACAGAAAAAGATTGCAGGATTGCGATATAATATCAATCCACTTATATGGCAGTGAATGCTAGACAATTTCTCAAGAGAAAACAGGTGTCAACGGAAATGTGTTTCTACAGACGGACGCTGAGAATGCCATGGATGGAGAGTGTAAGGAATGAAGAAGTCTTAAGGGAAATGGAGGCAAGTAAGAACACTTTTTTAATATATTTCACCCCAAGCAAAGACAGACCGCCACCAGTCCGCGGCGGGCGATTCACAGTGAGAGGAAAAACTGGGTACAGGGTATTGTCGAAGAAAAAAAAAAAGATGGATGGGATTCAAGCGAACAGAAGATAGCAATGGACGTTGTACTTATATTTTGGGTGATTCTAGCTATCAGGAAAGTAAGCAGGCGGGAAGTGCGAAACGAGAAACTGTAGGAATAGAAAGACAGTTTAGATTTAACTATGCAACGATAAAAGGGTGGAACCTGGATGCCAATTTAGCAGCACACTTAAATTCGTATGGTCATAGCTCCAGGGGAAAAAGCTCGTCAGAGCAGTTGCCGTAAAAATATCTGTAGAAAAGACAGCGTCGCATGTCGGGGAGAAAGTAACTGAAGTCGAGATACCAAGTCAAGATAGATTACATTGCAGATCATTATTTGGATGTTGTTGAGAGCCTCGTAAGGAATAACAGAAGCACCCGACGAGATATTGCAACAGTATTCAATATACAGACGAATGGTAGATTTATAAAATACGCAAAATGGATTGAGGAAAAAAAAACTTTCTGGTCCGACACTGTAACCAAAGCTTCCTAGTGTAATATATTACCTTCAATGTCAGAGTTTTTTTTTTTTTAATCATTTCACCCCAAGCAAGGCATTTCACTGCCACTATTGCGCTTGGGGCTACATAGGGGAAGGTAAGTAGAAAGAGTGGTTAGATATAGGAAATGTCAGAAGGTGGGTGATAGATAGTTGGGTGGGTGGGAAGAGTGTTTGAAAGAATGGAAGTTAGTTTGTTAGGAGGTGTCTATTGACCTTACATTTAAACTCCTGGAAATTGTAGCCGTCGGTGAAGCAATCATGTGGAAGGGAATTCCGCAGTTGGGAAGTGCGAGTAAAGAAACTGTTGGAGTAGAAGTTGCTGTTGCGTTTTATCGGTTTCACTGTAAAAGGGTGGGATCTAGTTGCTAATCTAGTACCTCGTGCAAATTCGAACCTAGGGGGCACCAGTGATCTAAGTTCATCGGATCAAATGCCGTGAAAGTATTTATAGAAGAGACACAGGGAAGCCACGTCGCGCCGGTGAGAAAGAGACTGCAGGCGGTCTGCTAAGTCGGTATCGATCACATTACAAACCCTCTGCTGTACCTTGTCGAGAAGCCCAAGGAGAATAGCACCCGACCAGATATGGCAACAGTATTCAATGCATGGGCGGATGTATTGACAGATTGTTGTATCGTCGATGTGGTAAACAACACACAGATGATAAAATAATATCTTATTCGGTAGATACAATATAATAGACCGTAGTAGATCGCAACAGTATGGGTGGTTGAGTTAGCAAGTAACACGCAAGTTAACCGTAGCCCTCAGCTCACACTAACGTCCTCCTTCAACCGACTCACTCATTCTATATATGTAAACCCGGTCACGTGATCGAGCCACGTCACAACATCTCCCCGCCCCACACACCTAGATTATTTTATGTTCTCAGGACATTATATTTTTTCTCTTAGGGTTAATCTCCAATATTCCCGTAAGTTAACGTTTATGTTTGCTCGATCGTCTATTTATAACTGAAATTGGTGAAGGTATTGGAACGTCAAACATGTCGTAAATTACGTCCATCGGCTCTTCTTTCTCCCATTTTTTCTGGAGGGAACCTTTTTTGTATTTGGTTTAAGTGCATTCTAACCTTCCACTTGGGATGTTTAATTAAATACAAAATCCTTTCAATTTTTCTTTCTATACCGCCTTCCAACCAGGTACATTTTCCTAAGTGATAATTCAAAAAGTAGATTTTTTTCTCCTGGTATAAAACCTTTCTTGCAAGTAAAATCATTACTCTTTGAATTATATTTTGACGGAATTAATTTGCCAAATATCGATCTAATTTTCCTTTCGAACATTAATTCTCCTGGTTCATAGCCGCATTCGCATTCGGATTTGGTGTAATTCTATATATGGACAATAATTTCTGTAGATTTTCGTTTTCAGTTTCAACGCGATTTGCTTTTTTTATTGCTCTTTTGAACACATTGTTGAATCGTTTTGCCAATCTGTTTGACCTCGGATGGTAAGGTGGCGATCTTATGTGTGTTATTTTCAACAGTTTGCAGAAATCGTCAAATTCCTTTGAACTAAATGGTGTGCCGTTATCCAAAACGATTGTTTCAGGCACCCCAAATCCAGTGAATATCTCTTGAAGTGTATTAAAAGTAAACTTCGTTGTAGGAGTTTTACATTTTATTACTTCCGGCCATTTCGTAAAACTGTCCACGATCACGAGGTAATAAACTCCTCTCATTGGTCCAGGGTAATCAATGTGTAACCTCGACCAAGGTTTATCAGTTTTAGGCCAGGGATTGAATTTTGTAGCTGATGCCTTCGCTTCTAACGCGCAATTCTTGCATGATTTTACTGACTTTTCTATGTCTTTTACCATGCCCGGCCAATACACATAACTTCTCATTAGGGATTTCATCCTGCTCATTCCAGGATGACCAATATGGAACTCTTTTAATATTTTTTAGTTAGTACTGCGGGTATGACTACCCGTTCTTCATACATTAATGTTCCGTAGCATATCGAGAATATGTTGTGTACTTGTTTATTTTTTCCATCCATTAATTCTTTTTTCGTCTGGTCAATACATTTATCGTCTTTCACCTTGAGTCTAATTTCATCCAGCGTTACTGGTAATTCTTTAATCTTATTTTGCAATACGTGTTTATTTTCTATTTCAGACGTTAATGACGCAATGACAGTTTCCTCTAGCGGTTCTGTGGCTTTCGGAATTAGTCTCGGTAAGCCATATGCATGAGCTATCTTGTTTGAGGTAAAAATTGCATTTTGAAAGAATAATTCAGTAGAATTATCGCCCATCTTTGTAATCTATTTGCAGTGTGCATTGGAATTCTTTTCTTGAATCCGAATATCGTCAATAAGGAACGGTGATCATTTTGAAGGGTAAACTGCCTTCCGTATATATATTTATGGAACTTGAACTGCAAAGATAATTGCTAACCCTTCTTTCTCTATCTGAGAATAGTTTAACTCTAGCAGTTTTCTTGAAACATGATGTACTGGTTTTAGACTACCGTTGTCTTTATGTAGTAACACATCTCCTATGCCATAGTTGCTAGCGTCACTTGTGACATACATTTTTTTCTTTGGATAAAAATATGTCAGTGCTAAGTCTGAAGTTAAAAGATTTTTTGAAATTTTGTAAATGTTTTTTGGCCCTTTTCCGACCAGACAAATTTCACACCTTTTTTTCTTAGTAGGTGATTTAACGGCGCTCTCAAATTATGCATATCCGAGAGATAACTACTATAGTAATTAGCCAAACCCAAAAATAACTGTAACGTAGCGACGTTCATTGGAGCTGGCATATTTTTTTATTGCTTCTTTTCTCTTTGGATCTGGTGTTCAACCCTTTTCATTTATTATCTGACTCAGATATTTTATTTCCCTCAAGAAAAATTCACATTTGTCTAGGTTAAGTTTGAAGACATTCTTTAATTCTTTCAAATACTTGCAAAATATGCCTAGAGTGTTATTCCTTGTTTTTACTTTTGCTCAATATATCATCGAGATATGCTGTAGCAAAATCAAGATTTGCCAGCATCGAATCCATAATTTGTTGGAAAATTGTTGGCGCGATTTTAATGCCATATTGTAGTCTGTTTAGGCGATATAATACTCCATGCGTATTTATAGTAAATAACTCTGCATTTTTCGTCTACTGGAATCTGAAGATACGCTTCCGACAGATCTAACATTGAAAAAATCTGTCCTCCATTTAGAGAAGCAAAAATGTCTTCCGCTGTTGAAAGGGGGTAATTTATATTTTTAGGCAGTCGTTTAATCGTTTTAATCGGCGCATATTCTTATTTTCTTGTTTTTCTTCTTGACATAAACAGTTGGCGCAGCCCATTGACTATATTCAATCTTTTTAATGATGCCTTGACTTTCAAGTCTTTTTATATATTTGTCAGTAATCTCCATTGACGCATATGAGACTTGCCGTTTTTGCCGAAAAACTGGTGCAACATTTTCTTTAGTTCAAAACTTGCTTTAGCTTTCATACATAATCCAAGTCCTTCAGAAAAAATTCCTGGGTATTTCGCTTTCAATTTTTTTTTTCAAAGAAAGAACTATTTGCATTAACATTTTTGCAAACCGAATTCAGAGGTACATTGAATAAATCGAAATATTTCATCCCATCCGTACGACATAAGTTCACTGAATTTGTCATAACATATATTTTTAACTTTTTCTCTGTACCATTAAAGCAAATGTTCACCCAAGTTTCTCCCATGAATTCAAGTTTTTTTTTTGTTTATTTTTTTTTTCAGTAACCCCACTTGCTACTTTTTTTTGTCTTAAGCAGGGTTGGACAATTTATTTTTTTTCCATGTCTTGACATTGATGATTGAAAGATCCCTTCCTGTATCTACCTGTAGCCTGGTTTTTTTCTTGTTTGCAAAAACAGTTAGATATTTTCTTTTTCCATTTGTTGTTGCGTTTTCATAACTATTATGTACCCTTTTTCCTTTATTTTCTTTTTCACTTTACTCATACAGTGCGAAGATCCGTGTCTTTTAATTCAACAAGTAAAACAAAACCTGTGCTTAAACGGATAGTCCTTTTTTAAATGTAAATCTCCGCACCCATAGCAAGGACTTATTCTAAAATGAGGAGTAGTTTTACTTTCATTTTTCTTCTTTTTAATCATACGGATATTTGCAATATTTCGTGTCTCAGTTTTTTTTTTCTGTATCCGCCTCTAGTTTTAAAATCGTTGTACATTCTTCTGCTAAATTCTGAAATAAGCCGAATATATCTTCTTTATCACTTTTTGTTGAGTTCACACATTATTTTGTTCATATATTTTTGGTAATATCTTTATAGTTTCGTCAAACGATAATTCACACTGTAGTTTGGGCAAGATGTAATTAGCGAATTTTTCGTGTTCAACAGAACAAAATTTTTGTAATAGGAGAGGTATTATTTTTCATCAGACCAGTCAACACAGTCTTTTTTTTTTTAAATGTCCTGGTATCTTATGAAATATGCTTCAAAAGTAACGTCATCTTCCGGTTTGTATATAAATTTTCCTATCGAACTTATAACCGTTTCCTGCGAAAAAATGTTTGCCATACCGATTTTTTCTTCTTTTTTGGTGACAAATTCCAATAATATTAAAAATCTTTCTTGCCGTACCGAGTCTTTGCTGGAGAACCACGAACCTTTCTTGTTCGCTTTTCCTTAGACTTTCCTGCTGTTTGAAAAATTCAAACGTACATGACTTCATTTTTCTCGAGGAAAAACGTCAACGAAGAAGAGTTTTTAATTTTTTTCTGTTTTGTCGCCAATAATTCGCTCGACTCGCGAATCCCTTTTTTTAATCCTCCTTTAGCAGACTGTTTTCTGCGTCTCCAGTCTGCTGTGGCAAATCCTAACGCAAATCTTCGTCACCAGTCTGTTGTATTTTTCCTTGTGTGTATCTAACTCTAATATCGTCGTCGCCAGTCTGTTGTATCGTCAAGGTAGTAAAAAATACACATGATAAAATAATATCTTATTCGGTAGATACAATATAATAGTCCGCAGTAGATTGCAACAATATGAGTGGTTGAATTAGGAAGTAACACGCAGGTTAACCGTAGCCCTCAGCTCACAATACTAACTTCCTCCATCAACCGACTCACTCATTATATATATAAATGAATCCGGTCACGTGATCGAGCCACGTCATAACACAGGTACATCAGGTCGTGAGTGAAGTCAACAAAGAACAAGTGTGGTTGACAGATATATCTGGCCGGGGATAATGTCAAAAAATCCAACAACAAAAGATAAAATACAAAAGACAACAGGCTTGAAAGGCGATGGCCGGCAGGGCTATGACTGACAGATACATGCAGGCATAGATAAAAGTCAACCAAGGACAAGAGTGTTTGACAGACATATCCAGCTGTAGATGGCGCCAACAAAGCGACAACCCAAAAAAGCAAAAATGCGTGAGAGTTTTAAGACTATGTAAAATCTTGAAATTTTGGGCTGAAGACAGAGAACCTCCGCTGGCTTCCGACTCCCGACGACCTCTTCGTGTGCGCGACACTCTCCGGCTGTTCTCCTGTTCTACACAAGCGTCATCGACGAAGAATAAAAATATAAGATTATATTTTTATATATAAGTGTTCCTCATTGATTGTCCAGATCCAGCAGCGTAATATACAACAGTCAATACAGTTATAGATTGAATGCATTCGTTCCATTTTAGGTCGGTTGGAAAATTGAAAAGAAGGCACATAGCGTCATCTATTCTGATGGCTGACAGAAAAGTTTGTCTGGTGGTTAAATGAGAGCAGTTTATACTCAGAATCAGGAAGAGACAACATAAATCTTCTATTTCTAATTTCCACTCTTTTATTTATGCTTTCACGACCATATCATGTTGAAACATTGGCTTCCGTACTTCCACCGAAGATAAACAACCTCTAGCTTAATTATAATCTAGATAGGTGACCGCTTAGGAATACCAGATGCTGTAAGCTTGAAAGTTCGAGTTGTGTAATGAATAATGGCTCGGAATTATTAATCGAGGAGCCAAATTTCAGTTACCGTTGAGTTTGTTATCTTCTCGTATACGCAAATATCCTTGGGGAAGGTATGAATCGAACTCTTCTCTCCAGATATGAGTTAATTAGTAAGACTTGTTTTACTAAATCATAATTATCTTCAAAAAGAAAAAACTATAATCTAAAAATATTTACTGGCTTTAAATACCCTCCAAAGGATTGATAAGCCGTAGAGAATAAATCAATTTACCTATTTCTCCACCTGAGTCGGACGAAACCCAGGTTAGTAAACATGTTTACGTTCCCTGTCTGGGAAAATAAACATTTCATGACGTAACTGTGTATACGTCATGTCACTCCAAGCAACTCTTAACGATGTATTACAGACATTTTTATGTGCTCATTAAAAAAAAATGACTATGTTTTTAATTCACTACCACATGAGATTTGAACGAATAGACACCGTGAAAAATGTTGATTCCTTGTGAATTTCTCTCTCGCCTGTTGTTTAGAAATTTAAGTGTGATTTTAAACCTTACTTTCAATCATCTCTTTACATTAGTTCAGCGGTTTCAAAAATAAACTGTGTCATAGCAAAAATTTGTATAACATATCAAAGAATTACCATTACCATTACCAGGGGAGATAACAAACTGAAATGATATACGACAAATAACGCGTTCTTTTTCACCAGACTAACTCACAGTGAACAGTTCCAGTAACAGTCAGTGAGAGTGGTTCATAATACATACAGAGTTCGGTGGATAAATTGTCGCCATTTCATGTTTTTCATTTTGCGCATGCGTGTTCTTTGTTTTTTTGTTTTTTTTTTTGTTTTTTTCTATACTGCACATTATATTAGGGTCAGTTGATGATGTGGATTCCGGAAGAGGAACCGCACAAAATAATGAACAACAAATAATGAACGCAGGTTAGTAATCCAGGAATACGATTAACAAGGAATATATATATATATATATATATATATATATATATACAAGTCTTTGAAGTGAAGCCGAGCTGGAAATAGTATATCCGTGTAATATTATTCTGGCTGAGTGGAGCTCAGAGTTATTATGACTACTGACGCGGTATTCTCTGTGTAACTTCGGTATCACCCGATTACTTATGGTACTTGTACAATGTCTGACGTATCTCTCTATGGCAGGAGTATATGTATACTCAAGTCGAGTCCATTATCATAGAAAAGGGGGAGATTCCACAACAGTTGAGAACCGCCTATGCAAAAATTTTATTTTGAATTTTGCATTTTTAAATTGTTACCATTCTTATTGTCATGTATGTTGACTTGGGAAAGACGTATTTGGCCGGGGGGAGATATTTTTTCTTTAAATTCGGGTTGGGGGCAGATTTAAATATTGGTATGTTTCGATAACAGCACTCTCAAGTATTTTAAGGCTAAGTTACTTTCTCTTTTAATAAGTGGGACATTCTTTATAACCACAACTTCGCTTTAAAGAATAAAAAGATAAAAGAGAATGTAACTTACTTAAAATTGTGTAAACTCTTGCGTTTGAATTTTCTTGGCAGTGTGTTTATCTTATCTCGTGTATTTCTCATGTAAATACTTTACAAAATTGTAAAATTGATCTTTTTAAAGTTAAAATTAATGAGTGCATTTTTGATGCCATAAAACCGAGATGGGTGATATTTATTCATTTGAAGAGATTTTCCCCGCCCTAAGACCACCCTGCCTATTAACTTTGCATTTTTCATCCTTAAAATGACGTTCCGTTTATTGCATAGTAAAGATTCCGATCCCTACCATTATTAAGATATCCCCTTGTACTTGGTACCAAGGAATAATACAGAGCCTGGCAGAAATATCTCCCACATGTACAACCCATAAATACTTCCAATATAATGGTAAAACATTAGGTATATGAAATACCATTGTATTAATGTCTTACCATTATGTGGGAGGTATTCATAATGCAACCTGTATTATACAGGGTGTATCAGAAATACTTTCACAAACTTTGGAGGCGGGTTTCTCTCGCCAAAACAAAGACAAAAGGTTAGATGATTCGGCTGCCTTCGGTCTAAAAACAATCTGATACAGCTGTGCAGCTTCACGTCAGTTTCCATTTGCATGGCCTTATATAAAAATCATATCTGTCTGCTCACGGTTTTAATATCCTGCTTTTATCAGACATAACACTTCTTAGTTAACTCAATACTACACACGTTAAACGTTGAATACAGACTTGTAACAAATATATTTCTTCTTTATGTGCCGTGTCCCTTCAGAACGTAGGCGATCACGGACTTCCACTTGGTTCTGTCTCTTGTCGCTCACAAAATTCTCCCTCTTGCTATCTCTCACGAAGCCCGCTTCGCCATCCATTTGCTCAAACCTATCAAGTAGGTCTCGCGCTGCTTTCCCCTGTTTCTCTTTCTTTCTATCCGTTCTGTGAGTATTGGATACTCCAGGCCCTCCTTCTTCATTACCTATCCCAGAAACCTCATCTGTCTCTTCCGAACGTTAAGTATGAGTTTTCTTCTCGTTTGCATCCTCTCCAACACCTTATCGTTGCTCACGTGCTCAGTCCATGGTATCTTCAGCATTCTTCTGTAAAACCGCATTTGTGCTGCTTCAATAAAAAAAAATAATCAGTATAAGTATCACCATGTGAAATGTGGTTCAGTGTAAAATATATAAAATTACGAAAGCATACAAGCAAACACACACACACACACACACACACACACACACACACACATATATATATATATATATATATATATATATAAAACTCTTTTCTATGTATCTCATTTCTCTCTCTCTCTATATATATATATAACATTTTTCATTTTCTTTACATCTATACACACACACACACACACACACACACACACACATATATATATACTACTTGTATTCTTTATTATTTACCTATATCTATCTATCACGTGCTCAGTCCATGGTATCTTCAGCATTCTTCTGTAAAACCGCATTTCTGCTGCTTCAAGCATCGCCTTCTTTCATCCTTGATAAGATCCTTCAACATTCACTTCCATACAAATGAACAGCTATCACATAGCAACCCAGCACTCTTTTCTTTGTTCCCAATGAGATTTTTTCTGTCTCTCACTACGCTGGTTAGCTTTTGATATGCATGCTTGGCCATGCCAATGCGTTTTTGGATCTCAATATTGAACTTTCCATCCTCTGTCAGAACATTTACCAAGTATTTAATTTTATTTTATTCTAGTTTCTCCTATCTGTAGTTGACATTTTCCGGACTTTTTTTTACAAGTGACCATACATTCAGTTTTCTTGAAGCTTATGCTCAGTGCTGACAAATATAACCCCATCATGGCAACACAATGTCATCTACTATAGACTTACTTTAAACTGAATAACTCAAAAACTAAGGATTTGCAAACATATGTTTATATGGACTTTTTCTTTGTTTTGGGTTGAGAAACCTACCCTCAAATTTGTAAAAGTATTTTAAATACCCTGTATAATTTTTATTCGAATTTCTAAAGACAGAACTGATCATGAAAAAACTTCCGAATTCTAACAATGAATCTTCAATAATTCCTGATCTCACATAGAATTCCACAGAATGCGCGTGAAAAAAATCTCTTCTCTTTGAGTTAGGTATAGCGAAATTTCTTTTATATCATTCTAGATAATACTTCGACTTCGAAAATATGAAAATTTAAAGAACCAATATATCAAAATAAATATTTGTTCTAAAGGAACAATTCTAATAACAAAACAAAAAGAATATATTTTATTTTTCGTTTTCTCTATCTCTATCTCTCTCTTTCTTTCTCTCTCGCACACTCATACACACACACTTACGAGGACATGTACACATCCATTGACGCTCGCTAAGACATCAAGTCAAAATTATAACCGGGAAATCTTTCATTTACTCTTTCAATAGCAGTAGACAGTTTTGTTTATCACCCGGTTATCACTACTCCCTGGTTTTTGAACGGGAATAGAGGCTTATTCGTTGTTTCTAGTTTAGGATTAGGTTTCCGGTTCCTTCTAAAATCTCTTTCAACTCTATACCTTTAGAGGTTTATCCCTTGTTTCTGGTTCCTTCTACAGTGTCTTCGACCATACTTCTATGTCTCTGTTTAAACTCCGAAATTTTATTCGCTAATTATTTTCCCTCTCCCAGTAGGAATAGATATGTTCCCTTATCGTCCGATTCATGCGCTTTTCGGTCTTTTGAAGAAGAATAGAGGTTTTTACCTTGATTTCCGTTTGGGATTTGGTTTATGTTTCCTTCTAAAGATTACTTGTAACATCTCCGATTGAACTCTGAAATTTTATTCACGAATTAAATCTTGATCTATTTTAGATCAATATACGGACCAAGAGCCACTCAAGTTATAAAGTTACTGTGTGGTGTTGTATGAGCGTAAGAAAAGGAAAGAAGTGAAGTTCTTAGGGCTATGGAGGAAAATTAACAGCTAACTCTAAATTTTCCTCCATAGCCCTAAGAACTTCACTTCTTTCCTTTTCTTACGCTCATACAACACCACACAGTAACTTTATAACTTGAGTGGCTCTTGGTCCGTATATTGGATGAATATCAACCTCTGTGGCTTATTTAATACCAAAAAGGTGGGGTCTAAGGTAGTTTTTTTTTTTAATATTTGGTTATAATGAAAAGGTTGATTTAGTCAAATTTTGATGAAATTTATTTTATTTTAGAAAACTGAAAATCTCTTCTAGTTTTATATTAAAAATGTATTGCTGGTAATAATTTTTCCTTCAAAAATGTGTATTTTTCTATAAAAGTCTTTTTTATGCATATATTTCTATAAACGTCTATGTTTATAGTTTCATAGTGTTTTGACCCCAGTTTAGGGGTTAACTATTTATCCATAGCTAGGACCCTAACAGATGCTACCACTCCGAATCAGGGTGGATCTGGGAACAACAGCAATTAAGAGGTGGTTCCATGCTCCTCACAATCTCCCAATCAGAGGCTTGCTGCCAGATGCAGTTTACCGTCATACGCAGGACCTAAATATATAGTAACACAAAAAATCACCATTTGAACTTTCTATTCCTGCGTTTGTTACCAGTATTATACTTTTCTTAGCTAAAGCTTTTCAAGGAAAATCCTCTAGCAACATTTAAATAGACACAGGCGGCATGGGCACAACGAGTGATGTTATTGTCGGCTGCTACCATTAATTCCAGTCGTCGTAAAAATAGATTTGGAGAAAAAGAGTATAAAAGGCAATTTAAAGCGACACTGGATACAACCTGTATACACTCCCGATCAAAAATTTAAGACCACTTAAAAATCTTTAAAAAGATGTTTTTTTTACAGATAGATTTTAAACTCCTCCCACTTAAGGTTACCAATACAACAATCTAAAAGGTTATGGAAACAAAAAGCTACATTCTAAACATTTTATTTAGAAATTTACATTTTTATAAAATGAGGCGATTTACACATGATCAAAATTATAAGACCAGAGACAAAAATTCTACGAAATCGTACAAAAAGTGTATGAAAATATTCAACAACCAAATTTAATAATGAAGTCTACCTCCACTGCTTTTGATGAATTCTGTCGGGCATGCTAGAAATAAGCGTTTCCATTAAGGTGCGGGGGATGTTGCTCCAGCTTCTGAAGATGGCTTCACAAAGTTCATTTTTTGTTGAATACTGTTTGCCATTTCGATAAACATCTCTTGTCATCCATCCTCAAACATTTTCAATTGGGTTCAAGTCCGGTGAGCATGCAGGATGTCCCAAGAGATGGACCCCATTTTCTTGTAGAAAGGTCAAGGTCCGTCTTGCAGCATGGATTGCAGCATTATCCTGTTGGAATAACCATCCACCCCCACACAAACAATGGCCCTCCGTCATCAAAGATGCTTTTTGTAGCATGTTAACACAACCAGTCGCTCTCTGACGAGCCTGCATCACCTGGAGCTCCATCGTTCCTCTGTAAGAAAAGGCACCCCATACCATTAGGGACCCTCCACCACTATGACGTGCGGAGAAAATTTCAGGAGGCATGTTTTCGTTATACCAATATCGTTGGAAGCCATCAGGACCATCGAGATTGAATTTTTTCTCATCAGAAAACAGGACTTGCTTCCACTTTTCAACGTCCCATGTTTGGTATTCATGACCAAACTTTAAGAGGTCCAACTTGTGACGTGGAAGCTGCCGAGGAATTTGTTTACGCTTTTTATTTACCATGCCTTTTTGTCTTAAGTGTCGTCTGATTGTTACGGGACTGCAATCAGCATCTGTGACTGCCTTAATTTGACTAGAAGAAAGTCCCCCGTCTTTCATAACAACCCGTCTTATTCTCCTACTTAATGCAGGAGAAATTTTTGGGGCCTACCAGAGGATTTTGCTTTTCCATAATTCTCACTGTTCTTTAGAAAGTTGCAAATCACAGTTTTACTGCGATTTACCTAAGCTGCGATCGCCCGCTGTGACAAATCTTGCTTATGGAATTCTAGAATTCGAGAACGCTCAACTTTGGTAAGTTTGCTTGCTTTAGGCATGGTAACACCTTTACGCAGTGATTGCTAATCTCTAACTGAACTAAAAACATTGGAATTGCCATAGATCTAACAATTTATACCCCTGGTCTTATAATTTTGATCATGTGTAAATCGCCTCATTTTATAAAAATGTAAATTTCTAAATAAAATGTTTGGAATGTAGCTTTTTGTTTCCATAACCTTTTAGATTGTAGTATTGGTAACCTTAAGTGGGAGGAGTTTAAAATCTATCCATAAAAAAAAATTTCTTTTTAAAGATTTTTAAGTGGTCTTAAATTTTTACTCAGGAGTGTATAATACTGAACCATTTAGTGGGACATACATAGAAAACATTTTCTGGTAAAACAAATAAAGAAGGAATGCGCACGTGTAGTTGGTATATAAAATATCCGTACCAGAAATTATCGGACGATTAAATTAGACTTGGTTGTGAGATGATATTCTTAAGCGACCAACCAAGAAGAAACAAGCCGATTCTCAGGACCAATGTCCGGAAGATTGAAAAAAAATATAAAAATAAGAAAGGATGGGAGTTGATGTCCTTTTTATATGCTTCTGACAACAATTTTGATAGTCTTCCGCAGGAACGTACGAAATGTAGATAAAACTTAATGTCTTTACAATGAAAGTAAAAAAAAAAGTTGTTGTACTCTTTTTATTTTTTTATTTTTTTTATTTTATTTTATTTTATTTTATTTATTTTTTTTTTTTTTTTTGCTTGGTAAGTTTTTAAAGAAGGTAGCGGTGGAGAGTGACAATAAAGGACGACAAATAAACTTTAAGAAAACTGAATGCATGGTCATCAGCAAAAGGTTCAACCCAAAATGCCAAATACAGGTGGGGGATACCGGAATCAAACAAGTACAAAAATTTAAATACCTAGGAAGTGTTCTAACAGGAGATGGAAAGTGCGACACCGAAACCCGAAGGTGAATTGGCATGTGAAAGAAGCATTCCAGAAGTTGAGTAAAGTACTAACACACAGGAAAATTTCACTAGAAATAAAGAAAAGAGTGCTGGATTGCTATGTGATGTCAGTTCTTCAATACGGCAGTGAATGCTGGACAATATCATCGAAAATGAGGACAAAACTGGAAGCAGCGGAAATGTGGTTCTACAGAAGGATGCTGCGGATATCATGGACTGAGCATGCAAGCAACGATGAGGTGTTGGAAAGAATGACAACAAAAAGGAAATTAATACTGAGTATCAGGAAGAGACAACTGAAGCTCTTGGGACACGCAATGAGGAAGGAGAGTTTGGAGAACCTGATACTGACTGGCCAGATAGAAGGAAAGAGAGACAGAGGAAGGCAGCGGATAACACATTTACAGGACAGGCCCTGCAAATGTGTTATCCGTCAGGTGGATGACGGAATGGGAGTTGCCAGGAGTAACAGGAGCAAACATACTAAGAGCCACAGGGGATAGGGAGACGTGGAGAACCATGATTGCCTACGTCCTGAAGGGACATGGCACATAGAAGAAGAAGAAGTTTTTATATGATAGATAGATAGATAGATAGATAGATAGATAGATAGATAGATAGATAGATAGATAGATAGATCCTTGCGCAAATTAACTGAAACAACTGCTTTTCGCCAAACCGTCAGTTTTAGACACACTGGAGTCACAGGGTGTAATCGATTTCTATTTATTCCTCAGATTAACTCATTTGCAGTGGTTTGCATTGATACGAATCTATTTTCGGGATGTATGATGAAATTTGTTTGGCCTTGCGAAATATTGCGGCATCTGTTATTGCATCAGATTTTTAACACGCCCAAACACTCTTGTGTCGACTGTCGATTAGTTGTCTTACGGCCGTTTTCTGCGATGGACGTTACGCTAAGGAACGTAGAAAATTATAGCGTTGCACGAACACACTCCAAAGTTAATTTTATATATATATATATATATATATATATATATATATATATAAAAGACAATCTGTGAGTCTGTGTGTGACTGTTCCCTATGCACGTCTACATTTTTTAAGCTACGCCCTTAAAACTTTCTAGGGACACATATCTAAGCCAGGTCGACACATACTTTTTTAGTTTTAAATTCAGAAATTTTCCCTTTCGCACTTTTTGGCCAATGGAGTCGATTGTTTACATTTGCTCCGTAAAACATCTAAGATCTAAGTCATTTTAAGAATACATTAGAATTAACAAACATTTAAGAACTTTGCTTTTTCATTATAGTGAAACAATCTGCCTATATCATGGTTTACAATCCTTCTTCATTTGAACAGAAGTAGACGTTTCGGTTTAGCCATTGTGTTACAATAATATAGGAACTTGTGGACTGTGCACCTGTTACTTCTGCCTCTACTCACTTCCTGTAGTGTGTGCAGGAAGTGGGTTCCGGTGGAAGTAACTGGTAAACAGTAAGGCACACGCTCGTGATTTGTTTATCAAAATGCATCCTGTCTTCTCGTGATTAATACGTTAGCAAAAGTATTATCGATGTAGCAAGATATTAATCCAGCATCCGGTAAGAGATTTATTCAGACAATCCTCACTATGTTCTTGTTATAACGTCTATCAGCTAGAAAATCGCTCAATGCTATCTATGCGCGTGCGTTCAGCGATACAACACATGGTTTCTTGTTCATGATAGCGTTTCCTGTTCCTTCTTCTAATATTTTCTCAATCTCTTTGTGATAACGATATCATTTTATATATATATATATATATATATATATATATATATATATATATATATCAAGAATAATTTTGGGTGAAAAAGAATGACAATGTAGAATTTTTTTTCCACTTTTTCATATGTCTAGTCCCTCACAAAAAATATGTTTAATCATTTTACCGCACGAAAGGTAATACCGCCATTAAGATGCAAGAAGTTTCCGAGTGTTACAGACTGTGATGAAAAATAATATTAAAAAGAACAAGCATTAAGAAGACATAAAATAAAGATTGATATTGAAATTAAATTTTCAAAGATAAAACTCGGCTGTGAGGTAATAAACCGGAAGAGAGTTTCACAATCGAAAAGTGCGATAGAAGAAACTGTTAGTATAGAACTTACAGTTACATCTAGCCATTTCAACGGTAAAATATTGAGACCTTGCCACCAATCGAGTACTGGGTTTAAATTAATAAAGCCTAGCTACCATAGAAGAACGTTCAGCAGAACAATTACCATGAAAATAATTATAGAAAAGGCACAGGAAAGTTATATTACGGTGGTTGAAGCCAGCATGTCAGGTCAGAACCAAAGTCATTGCAGATTCTTTTTTGTATTTTATTAAGAACCCCTAAATATATAGCAGATCAGATAACAATATTCAAAGCAAGGTTGAATGGTAGACTAATAAACACATACGATAGATTCTAGCGAGAGAAACTGTCTAGTAGTTGTTTCAATATAATCTTTCCACTCTATGGTAAGCTGAAAAACTTAGTCCAGTGAGCCACTCTTCTAGAGATTAGCATCTGTCATGCTGATGAAAGGTAAAAAGGGTTCTCTCAGTCAATCAAAAAAGAGTATTCGTTTTCGAATTATTAAAATTAACAAGCTATTCTTTGTCCAAGTTAATATCAGAAAGGGGTCATTTTTTAGATCAGCTGTTAATTTGACCTGATTGAACAGCTCTGACTATTAAGACAGTAACAGATATTTGTGTCATCAGCATAGAAACCAAGTTGAAAACTGATATCATCAGAAATGTCATTGATGAAAATTAGGAACATCTTGGGTCGAAGTATACAGCCTCAGTAGACGTTCAAGTGTAGCCGTTCAAGACAACATTCATTTCTCGATTCGATAAGAAAAACTCATTTAAAAAAATTGGTCCAGAAATGTTATAAACTTTCAACATGGAAGAAGACCAATATTCCAAACTTTGTCAAACATTTTCGAAATATCCAAAGCAACAGGCCGAACTTCACCATTCTTATCAAAAGCTTGATAGAATCTTTTAGCAGTAACCGTTAAGCCACCAGCAGTTGACCTAGAGAAGCGGAAACCATATTACTGTCTGAAAGAAGGCTCTGCGAATTGGAACGTTTAACCAATTCATAATTCATTAGAATTTCTAATATTTTTCCAAAAAGAGACCTCAAGTAAAACTCTTACATAAACAGCTGATTCCCTGTGTCGCTTTATTAAGTACCTGACTCTTTCTAACATTCTCTACTTTTACATGAGCCAGATCAGAACAAAAATGTAATGTTGTTGCCATATATGAACAGGAACTGCCTAGTTTTTACTTTCCACTACAGATAGAGTCTCTGTGTCTTGGTGCGTGATAAATTATTTTCCACGTTTCAGTCCTTTTCTCGCGAACTAAACATTGCAAGCCTCTCACTGCTATTTCGATGGAAAGTGTTAAGATGAACTACATTCCTTACTTCCACTAATTCTAACCTTCACGGTATGCTACGCACATTGTACCTTCGTAATCCATTGGTGAGACGTCAGTTCTACTCAAGCAGTTTCCTGTCCACGAAATGCTGCTTATGGAACCAACACCCAAGAGGATGTATCACAATCATTGCAATCTTAATCTGTTCAAGTCAAGAGTTAACCGTTATCTTCCCCAGATATCCACATGAACTGTACTTCTTACTTAGTAACATTGAACTTCGAGTGCCTTCTCGGGCCTTGTACAGAATGAACATCATTGTAAAAACAAGAATTGTGTTTATATTTTTATGCTGCGTTGAAACCCTTCTCTTTGTCGATAACACGGGCCTCTTTTTTAGAAACAAATTTCTCATCCAAATGTCGTGAAAATTTCAGTTTAAATCTTAGGCCGGGTACTCATTTATATGCGTGCCGACGTCTGTCTGCGAATCACGCCTTTTCTGATGAATAACGTAATAGAATTGAAAGTGTCTGGAAACAGAATTCTCTCATGGGAAAGTTATCTTCTAGTTAGCAAAGATTCAATGCGGACAGAAATTAACAAAAAGTAAAAAGAAAAAGAAAAATAAATGATGATTATTCTATTTCGTGTTACAATCAGTGGCGTAGCTGAATTTTACATTTTATGACAGGCTCCCTAATTTTTATGGAATTTGCGTGATCTTTTTACTAATCTTGCTATTAGGACTCATTTTAGTTTCTACAAAATATACCAAACGAAAGATATGTGTCTCAAATAAAACATCTCATTCAATTTTATATATTGGATCAGAACCGAAGTAACTGGCATTCTCAAAATGAATATCAAAGAAAATATTTAAATATCTAGATTTATTCAACTACATATGTGACATTTTCTCATACTAATTTATGAGGTGACTTTATTATACCATTCTCCCAGAACATGAGATCATCATGGATGAAGAACAGGTTTAAGTTGTTTCTATAGTCTTCCATAGACTTGAAATTCTTACTACTTTATTATAATTATGCTTGTCCATCCATAAGTTAGCATGACCGTTGCGCCCTGTCAAATTTACTCTTCAAAAGTTTAAATGCAATGTCAATCGCTATCTACTATCCTCCTTGATTACTCTTTTTTACCTTGCTCATTAGTAATATTTCTGTTTTTTAATACTTCTACATTCAGTAACCCTTTGTATCATAGTGGCTTTACTATCTTCTGAACAATTTGCTCAAAGATGAAAGAAAAACTTGAAGCAACAGAAATATTGTTGTACAGATGTTGAGAGTACCAGGGACCGAACATATGAGCAACGACGAGGTCTTGGAGAGAATGGAAACAACAAAAAGGAAACTTATATTTAACATCAGGAAGAGACAGTTGAAATTTCTGGGACACGTGATAAGGAAGGAAGTGGACTTGGAAGAGCTGATACTCACAGGAGAGTTGGAGGGGAAGAAAGACAGGGTAAAATAGTGTGTGACATTCTTGATGGGTTTAAGCAAATAAACTGCTGAGCAGGGTTTTTGGAGAATTAACAAGACAAAATGTATTAATAGCTATGATCGCCTACGTTGTGAAGAAACACAGTAGTAAAAGAAAAGAAGAAGATTGGGGTGGTTGCAATATTCTAAAATTAAAAAGTACTTCATGAATAATGGCCTAATCCGTTTTGATTCCGTATACAGTCGGCAGAAGCATATCAGAAATGCTACTAGTTTTCAAAGAAAGAAAGAAAGAAAGAAAGAAAGAAAAAAAGAAAGAAAGAAATGTTTAACGTATCCTGTCAATATCTCAAAAATAATGAGATATTCCGTTTTTGGTTTCAAGAATAAATGAATGAATCAATCAATAAAGATAAAATAGAAGTGTATAATATCTGTTCCAGTGAAATATAAAAAGTTATCAATTTCAAATCTTTTCATTTGTTCCCCCTTACTTCTTAAATAACCACCAAGCATTCATATTTATGACTGATATTACACCATTTTGTTAAAGTTGTTAAGCTCAAATATTGAACGATGCGATATGGAAGTTTCTACAGATTTTTCATCGTCATAGAAATCGCCATGAGCTTATTCGATCCTTCACTGAAAAATTAAGACTCAACAAAATTTAAAATAGGAAATCACAGGTATTTCTAGTTAAGAAGACTGTTCAAAGATAAAAAGTACATTCTAATCCAATTGGGCAACGTCAGTTGAATAAGGAGATGTAGTGGGGAGAACTTTAACAGAAGATGGAAAATGCGACATTAGAAGGATTCCAAAAATTAAGTAAGGTGCTGAGAAACGGAAAGATTTCGTTAGAAAGAAAGAAAAGAGTGCTGGATCGCTATGTAACATTCATCCTCTTACATAGCAGTGAAATTTTCATGGACAGTGTGATTAAGCAACAAAGAAAGTTTGAAAGAAAATGGCAACACAAAGAATACTTATGCTCAAAATCAGAAAAAGACAGTTGAAATTTCTTGGGCACATTATAAGGAATGGGGACTTGGAAAATATAACCCTCACAGAGCATATGAAAGGCAAGAGAGATAAGGGAAAACAGCGAGTCACTTACCTGACTAGCTTGTGTGACTGGATGGCGAAATGGGAGCGGGGCCTTAACAAAGGGAGAAGACCTGCTGAGCACCAAAAGTGATAGAGAATTGTGGAGAGCTATGACTGTCAATATCCTGAAGGAATGCGGTACAGAGAAGAATAAGTGAGACACCTTGAGGTGGTGTAATGGTTAGCAAGCTGAATAGTGAGTTCGATCCTCACTGAGTGCCACTTACTTTCGGCCTTGTGCCACATCTAAGCTACTCTTAGACAATCTCTATAGAAGAATAAGTGGGACATCAAAGCTAAATTGTAGCGATTTTTGCCAGATCTATAAAGAATCGTAATTTCTGAAATTGTCTCGATTGTCCAATTCCGGGTGCTTTTCTTCTGATGCTGCCTTTAATCAGTCCAAAGATAACAAAACTTGTCTGAATCCAACATGTGATTTTATGAAAGAAAATTGTCGTGCACAATAGTATTTAAATCTTAACAGATATACAGCATCACCTTCTTTGGATGCAGACCTAATTTTGGAATGGTTCATAGAGGCACATTTCTTTTTCCTAAAAACATTTTACTACACATTGCTGTAAAGGATCTACCTAAGAGTATACTCCAGTCATGTGTGAATATCTATGCTGATGATACAACGGTATATAAGTGCACCTCCAAAATTCTATAGGGCCACAGATTGGAAACTGGTCTCTTCTCTGACCTAAATCCAACATTGCAGTGGGAGAAAATTGGTTAGTCGCATGCAATAACTCGAAAACCAAACAAGTGACATTCCATCATCGGCAATCGGAACTTGAACTGTCGCCAATCACGATAAATGGGTACTTCCTCAGGGAGACCCCGGGTCTTGAGCACCTATTCGTCCTCAAACTCAGCCAAAAACTCAAGTGTGACTTCTACATTGCTAAAGATACTGGGAACATGGTCAGTTTCCGGTACCACTCCAGTAAGTAACTGACTCCTCGTGCCATCTTCTACCTCTACAGATCAGGCCAATATATGGCTCCTGACATATATTAGTACGAGCTGCCAAGTCTTCACTTTCCAGTATCGATAGATTCCAAAGGTGTTTTCGCGTTCTTTTGCGTGACAAATTATTTTAAACCTACCACTCCTTTGTCACAGACGTAACGTCGCAAGCCTCTCACTACTCTATCACTATTTCCATGGAAAGTGATCAGATGAATTACATTAGTTTTTTACACCAGTTCTAACCTTCACGGCTAAAACCCGCCATGCTACGGACATTGCAGCAAACACCGTTCATTGCCTTCATATTTCATTTGTGAAATATAAGTTCCACTCGAGAAGCTTTATCTCTTGAACAAAATAGGAAGATAGATTAAATATTACACAGTCGTTCAAAGTTTTTTCCTTTTGTTCTTAAAAACATTTTCTAATATAATAATACTTTTCAAAGGCCCGAACCGCTGGTTTATGGAACCGGCTCCCAAGAGGATGCTTCTCTGATCACTATAATCTTAACCTGTTCAGATCTAGGAGTAACTGTTTTCACTACATATCCATATAAAATCTGCCTCCTACTTTGTAACCCTCTAACTCGAGTTGCTCTCAGGTCTTCTACAAGGTGAACATCACTGTAAAAAACTACAATTATCGCCTGTGATCCTTCTTATAAAAAATTGTTTGTTCTTTGCGTTTAAGCAGACAATGGCATATGGAAATGGGGTTCTTTCATTTTTCTTTCTATTAAATCGTCAGACGCACAAGCATTGTAGCGATCCACGTATACATACAGCAGTACAACGTTCACATGTGATATGTGAAGTTTTACGATGTTACGTCTCTTGCGACCCGAATTATACTTAATCGACCTTTCGGTTTAGTCATGAACAACGTCCTCGATCCTCCAAATAAACATTTCCACTTCTGCAACTAGTGAACCAAATAGGATCATTAGCATTAGCTAAAACACCATCACTATAAGTGGCACATACATTCTTTCCTTTTCTTTTGCAGTCAGTTTGTTCAGAGTATTCTGTCTCTAATTAACATTAAGGAGATAGAACAACAAAAAAAGAACAGAAATAATGAAGACAGGATCCAACGATTAACATTGCATTTAATTTTTTTTATTGTTGTGCACATTTTTGAGTAGATGCACGGCAAGTAATGAAATTAATTTATATATATATATATATATATATATATATATATATATATATATGACATAAAGACATCCAGCATCAAAGATGATTTTATCTTGTGTTGACAAAAACCATTGCTATGCAACGATAACAGTCACCGAATAGCAGACGCAGTTCGTAAATTTGTAATGCGGTTCTATGACGTCACACCGCATGAGAGACCGAAATATTAACAGAATCATATGTCTAAATATAATGTAATGTGTTGTGATCAGATTAAAATGCGATTTTATTAAGTGTGCGTTGTTTTGCTTTAATGTAGATGCCCTCCTATATATATATATATATATATATATATATATATATATATATATATATATATATATATATACGCATGATTACAACATCAGAGTGACCTTCAAAAGGGGTTCAGTACTTAGCAGAGATCTCGCAAAACATAATAACATGACTAAGGAATAAGTGAACGAAATAAAGTGTACAGCCCTAAAATTCCAATCACCTGAAGAAAGTCGGAGAGTACAACGCCCGAAACGTTGTGAATATAGCAACAAGGATGAGGACAACAGTTCGAAAAATGTAAATAGTGTAAATAATTACAATACCTTATCTCAGAAATATGCACAATTAATGATTACAAGGGTTTAACGGGGAAAATGTTAATAAAAAAACCAAATAACCAATGATCAACGTCAATGTAAGCAGAAGTAGCAAAGAAAGACTGTTGAAATATTTCTTTTACCTTTTCGTGTAACTGGAGATGGTTACAGGAAATGGGTTTCTTGTTTGACTGAAGAAGAAAAAAAAACTAATTCTTTGTTCGGTCAGCCTCCAACCAACATTACGAATTTAGCTAGGAATTATCTATCAAAACGACAGCTCTCCAACTTGTCATCTATCTACATGTGACCGTAATACGAAGCTCACCCGACTGTCTGTCAAATCCAAAATAATAATGGTAGCCACTGCTTTCGAACGAAGGTTAGTAAACAAATCTTCTAGTCAGACTATTGCTAATGTAATCGATTCAGTTCCTACTGGTGCTCCAGGAGTTGATTCACTAAGCTAAGCTTATTAAACGCGTATAGACATTCATTTACTGAGTGTTATTAAGAAGTTGAAATAATAATTAATTATAACGAAAATGTATAAAAAGTAATCTAATCTTTTGATCATCTACAGTAAATTTAAGTCTTTACATCTTACATTTCACCTTTCTTTGCATGAGTTTATAAGATATTTAATAACAAAATTAATAAAATATCTAAGAAAAAATAAACTAAATGTAATCGGATAGAATATATGTAATTATATACACAATTTTTTTTTGCACATTGCTAAGCGTTTTCTTCCTGAAAATAAAAGAGTATTGAATGACGAAAATGCCAAATTATTTATATTATTAACGTAAAAACGTTTAAAATTCACAATTCACATTGGAATCGTAGAAAAGAACGCTTTCAATCAATCAATCAATCAATCTATCTATATATATATATATATATAAATATATATAAAAATAAAATGAATTGTTTGAACATTATTTTTCGAACCTGGACTAGAAGCTATTCGTGGACGAGAGGTCTAAGACGTCACCAGATCACATGGTGGCTTCTCCTATGTGGATAGCGGTCGCAGGTTCGAATCCTGCCGAATGGCACACATTTTCGTAATAAAAATTTATCGTAAATAATCAGGCCGGTAGAAATAAATATATAATACTGTTTCATTAAAAACAGAATATCTACTTAAATACGAGTATCGATAAAAAATAATGTTCAAACAATTCATTTCAAATTGTCGGTTGCTTATAACCAAGTTTCGTTATATATATATATATATATATATATAATCCAACAGAATAATCAGGTAGGTAAATCCCAAAAACCCGATCCTAATTAATATTAATTTTATTAATATTCTAATTACAGAGCCAAACATAAAAATAAAACAAAAATGTCGATGTTTAATTGAACCTTGCTTTGTTGTGACGTCCTTTATGACTACAAAGTTTAAAGCACACTAGGAAAGATGATAGTTTTCCCTACATATATATATAAATACAACAAAATTTCGATGTTTAAATCCGTTGAATAGCCATTTCTATGAGAACTTCCTCGTTTCTTCAGCAAATTCAAATGACAAAATATTTCCTACCGGTAGAAGTAAAAACAAAACATCCATCCATAGAAAAATAAAATGGGGTGAAATTAATAATTTTTTAAATAAACAGGGAAGCAGACAGATACCTATGTCTCATATTAGAAGACATCTCTTCCTCATTATCTGAGTTGAGAGTTTAAAAGTTGAAGTTTAGTCATGTCAGGGGAATAGAAGTGGTAGGGGAAACGAAAGAAAAAAGAAAAAGAAAAAGGAAAACAGGAAAAAAGCGAGGAAAGGGGTGGTTGACTGGGAAGTAAGCTAAGAAAAAATGTTCCCATAGAAACAAAAGAAAACTGCTACCATCGGTGTTGAAAAAACATTGAAAAATTTGCCAAAGAGATTTTAGTTTAAATAAATAATGACTGGGATAAATTTTAGAAAAATTGGACATATAAATTTAAATATAAATTTAAATGTAAAATTAAAAATATTAACTTCAAGGGTAGATTTCAAAAGAATCCATTACTACAAGTATATATACACACACACACACACACACACACACACACAAACACACACATACACACCAACTGAATTTTATGATATATATCATAAAATTCAGTTACATAAGAAATTAAATCACCTTTTCAAAAGCCACTTCATGCAAAATGCTACAAAACTTGTTCCACCAAAATACATAAGTAGTGTCATATATTCAACAATGTTGGTTTACTTTTTTATCGATTCACCCCAAAGAAGGCAATAAAGCCTGTAAGTCGCACAAGATTAATGAGAGTGAGAGAACATGAGAAAAAAATATTAAGTAGAGAGGACATAAAAACAGAAATTCAGAAGACAGAAGATAACAAATGACATTGCATCTAATTTTTCGAAGGTCAATTCGTCCAGGCATTGAATATTGTTGCCACATCTAGTCAGCTGCTTCTGCTATGTATTTAAAGATTCCTGATAAATTATAAAGAATAATCTGCAATGTTATTAGTGATAACCTAGGAAATCGGACACAGTCACTTTCCCCACCACCATGACATGACTTCCAACCAGTTTTTTTCGGTAAATATTTTCATGGCAATTGCTCTAATGACATTACCTCTTTGGAAACTTGACAGTATGAACTACTCTCATTAAAGATTGCTTTATAAAATAATTTTTTAGACAGTGTATATTCGGGATATATAAAGATTGCTTTATAAAATAATTCGGGATATATGAAGATTTATAAATTAATTCGGGAATTTATAAAGATTACTTTATAAAATAATTTTTTAGACAGTGTATATTAAGGGATGTGTTGGATTATATAGGCGGGGTGGTTTGATCCTGTGTTTATAAAATGCATGAAAGTTTTATTTATCCAAGTGCCTACGACTATACTTTTATCCATTATAAAAATTAATTTTATTTTACTTTTAATTGATTATTTAGATTGTCTGATGTATTTATATATGTAGTGTTATAGGAGTGTCTTCTTTTCTAGACACAGCACATTGTAGCCACGTTTATAGTTGGTATTGTTAAGTGTTGGCTATTGTTTTAATAATTATGCTGCTGTTATTTTTAGCCTTTTTACATATGGATAATGCTATTATTATCGACGAGTATCCTACGGATAGAGTTTGGAAGATCTTCATGTGTATTTAAATGAGAATTAATAGAGTTATGATCAGAGATATGTAACGTGAGTCTTCTTGCTTAACGTGTAATAGTATATCCAATATAATCCTTTACGGATTTGAATTGATCAAGAACACTTCTTCAAATACGCGTAAATTCGTAAATAATATTGGTTGTATGTCATTTAGCTCTTGCTGTGAAATATTATTTTTGAAAAGGAGGTTAGTGGTTTTGAATTTTGTGTAATAGATAATTAATTTAATTTTCTTGTTTATATTTATTTATACGTATGATTATGAGGGTTTAACGGGGAAAATGCTAAATAAATAACTCAAATAACCACAGTGATCAACGTCAATGTAAGCAGAAGCAGCAAAGAAAAGACTGTTGATATATTCATCTTACCTTTTCGTGTAACTAGAGATGGTTAGAGGAAATAGGTTTTTTCTTTGACTGAAGAAGAAAAAAAAACAATTTCTTTGTTCAGTTTGCCTCTAACCAACATTACGAATTTAACTAGGAATGTTTATCAAAACGACAACTCTCCAACTTGCCATCAGTCTACACGTGACCGCAATACGAAGCTCGCTCGGGCGTCTGTCAAACCCGAAATAATGTTGGTAGACACTGTTTTAGAACGAAGGTTAGTAAACAAAGCTTCTAGTTAGACTGTGATGGATAGGAAATTAAGAATTAAAAGCAACTTTCTTCTTCACTTTTACAAAAATTCACAATGACGTGTGAAATCCTGATTTTGCCAAATAGAAAAATGGTTGAACATGTGCTTAAAGAAAAAGTCTAAACCGGATTTCGAGAGTAGATGTTAAATTGGTTTTCTGACCAATGGGAGCGATTTGCAAGATTGAAAGAGTTGGCGATTCAGTTCGAAAAAACTAAATGATTATAAAAGGCGAAGGAAAGGCCAGCCAAACAGTCAGATGGGAGCAGAGAGAGAGAGAGAGAGAGAGAGAGAGAGAGAGAGAGAAAGCCACAACTAAAATGTAACGGGACAAACTTCAAGTCGTCCCGGACGTAAGGTCGTGTCACACATTGTCCTCTTTCCCGTTTCTAGTGTGCTGATTCCTTTTACTTCTTATTCTTCAAAGACACTCCTACCTAACAAATGCTCATACATACATACATACATACATACGTGCGCATATCAGTCAGTTAAGTGCCATACGAGAAACACGCTTGGGCGATCATGTCTCGAAAGAGACATGACTGACTGGGCAGAAGATTATCCCGCAGTAGGTTGCTATTGCTTTCTGTGGTGGACTGGTTGCCAGCCAAGGCTATAGAACCCAGTCTGTCCTGTTATTTAACCCATAACTGGAAGGAAGAGACAGATTAATACCTTTCCCAAGGGTATTTGCGCGTATGTGAATGCAATGAATTCAACTTGAATTCGAACTCGGCTCCCCGATTTCTCGTTCCGAGCCGATATCCCCTGCACCACAACGCGTATACTCTTCCCCAAAAATTACTACTACGAACATTTCTTGATACCATAATTTTTTCATTGAACATTAACTTCAACGAATCCTTGTTATTCTTTTCCTTTTAATAAATTTCTATTTTAACATGAAAAGTTTATTTCTATTCTTCTACTATTCCACACAATTTCACACATTCCAGCTTGATGACCATCTTCTGATGATAATTCTGAATAAATCTGTAAGCTGTAGGGAGTATGGTTATGTATGACACAAGGGTAAATTAATAAATATTAACCATCTCCTCATAGCTTCAAGACTAATGTAGTCGGTTCAGTTCCTACTGGTTGTAAACTGGGATGACCCACTAAGCTAAGCTTATTAAACGCGTATATACATTTACATTCCTTCACTGAGAAATTTAAGTTTTATTATTAAATTAAAATAATAATTAATAAGATGTGTAGTTTTAATTAAAAGATAACGCAATTTATTATGATGAAAATTTATAGCAAATTCTTTAATTGCTAGATCATCTACAATAAATGTACCTCATGCTTCTTAAAACATTTCACCCTTCTTTAGAGATCTTCTATTATCCGATTGTGAGATATTTAATAACCAAATTGATAAAAACTTAAACGAAAAGAAAAGGAAACTAAATGTAATCAGCTAGACTATATACCCAAAACACATATTCTTAATAAATATTAAAGCAAAATATCTCAGCATCGCCTATCTTTCGTGCGTATATATATTTACATTAGCTAAAACATCACTTTAGTTCGATAATATCCTAAAGAACGAAACAGCTCATATGAAAATGTTTTCCACTTTATCATGAATTTTGCTAAAATAGCTTTGTTAAAAAAGATTTTTAACCCGTGAAAAAGATTTTGCTATTTAAATTTATGATAGAGCTTAGTTCTTCATTGAATAAGCTAATGACGAGTTCTACAACAAAAATATCCGTCGAAAAGGTTACTCTGTGGTGCACACTGCTAATGGAGCGGCAATGTTTGCACTGTAACAGCAACTTGAAAACTAACCGGATCAGGCTCAAACTTCGATCACATGATCACAATATTACCAACTATAATCATGCATGAGCAAATATCAACTTTTCCTTGTATATCAATCTGTTATAATTTATTCTTAGTTATGACTTCTTCTTCTTCTATGTGCCCTGTCCCTTCAGGACGTAGGCGATCATGGATCTCCACGTCTCCCTATCCCTTGTGGCTCTTAGTATGTTTGCTCCTGTTGCTCCTGGCAACCCCCGTTCCGTCATCCACCTGATCAGATCCTGCAAATATGTTATCCGCTGCCTTCCTCTGTCTCTCCTTTCCTTCTATCTGTCCAGTCAGTATCAGGTTCTCCAGGCTCTCCTTCCTCAATGCATGTCCCAGGAACTTCAGTTGTCTCTTCCTGATGCTCAGCATCAATTTCCTTTTTGTTGCCATTCTTTCTAACACTTCGTCGTTGCTTGTATGCTCAGTCCACGATATCCGTGGCATCCTTCTGTAGAACCACATTTCGGCCGCTTCCAGTTTTGTCCTCATTTTCGATGATATTGTCCAGCATTCACTGCCGTATTGAAGAACTGACATCACGTAGCAGTCTAGCACTCTTTTCTTCGTTTCTAGTGAAATTTTCCTGTGTGTTAGTACTTTACTCAACTTCTGGAATGCTTCTTTCACATGCCAATTCACCTTCGGGTTTCGGTGTCGCACTTTCCATCTCCTGTTAGAACACTTCCTAGGTACTTAAATTCTTGAACTTGTTTGATTCTGTTATCCCCCACCTGTATTTGGCATTTTGGGTTGTATCTTTTGCTGATGACCATGCACTCAGTTTTCTTAAAGTTTATTTGTAGTCCCTTCTTGTCACTCTCCACTGCTACTTTCTGTATGAGATCTTACAGTTTCCTTTCCGTGTCCGCAATTAGTACTGTATCGTCCGCGTATCTTATATTGTTCAGGTTGTGGCCTCCAATAACAAATCCTGGTGTGTCATCTAGGGTCCTCAAAATATTCTCGCTGTATAGGTTGAACAAATCCGGTGAAAAGACACATCCTTGTCTTACGCCTTTTTCTATCTTTGTGTATCTACTGAGGTCGTTACCTGTCCGTATGCAGGCCGTTTGCTGCCAGTAGAGATTCTTGATTATTCTTATGTCTTTGCCGTAAATGTCGAGGTTGCCTAGCATTTCCATCAATTCTTTGTGTCTACTGTTTCTATAACTATTTTAATCCGTCAATAGATATTCATTTTTCCCCGTCAGATTCCCTTTCATTTGTTAGCCAAATTGTCTATAAAAAACCTATGCAATTAAGAATGTAAATCAAAACTGTGAAAAGATGAATCCATTGAACGAGCAATCTGTCTTTAAATTCATCTTGAAATATTTGTAGTGATTGCATGCTTGTCCAAAATGGTACAAAATTTACCAATATTGATTACAAGTCTCACAGTTGTATCTCTAAATATGACCAAAGTAAATATATATAGAGAGAGAGAGGGAGAGAAAGAGAAAGAAAGGGAGAGAGAGAAAGAGAGAGACAGAAGGAAAACTTATCTTAGCCGACGCATTTCGTCCCTCTGTGGGATTTTATGCAAGGCATATATTTTGTATCAAGTGTTTATATGCAAGAGCAAAAATGTTACTGTTCTTTCAAAATTTTTGAGTTAGGAACAATTATCAGCATAAGGAGGCGAGAAGAAATGCAGTTCAATGTCTAATAAACGAATGTATGCGATATTTTTTACACTTTTATTAAATTCTGCGTAAATTACTGTTTAAATTGATTTAGTTTAAGATTCATTATGTTACATATTTTGAATAACATGAAGGGATAAATTTAACAGTTTTCTTTTAATTTTTTAACATATTTTAGTCATGTATCTTGACTTCGAAAAGTAGTAATTCTTTCAGGAATAGAGATACTGGAAAAATCTGGGGTGTAGATTCATATTTTGATATTCGATAGTGGCACCTTCGAAAATTTTCCTTCTCAATAACTTGCTTTCTCATTTGATTAATATGGCGTTCTTCAGATCTCCCGCGTTCATATTTTGCTCAAAAGTCCATGTCTACTCAGTTCTCTATCCGAACTATAAACAAAGCAATTTCTCAAGTGTTAATGTTAATTAACATTATATATATAACTAATCAATTTAATTTATTCAATTTACTTGATTTACGTGAAAATTAAGGGTGTACAGGAAATTTATATTTTGTTAAGTCCTTTCCTTCTTAACACGGTTCGGAGCCGATTTATATACAAACAAAACGCTCGAAACAACAAAAAGAAATAGAATATAACAGTCGTAAATTTGTTATTCTTACAACGGAGCGAAAGTTTTGATTTAAGAGTAATGTTTGTCTTCTCAACATTAATTCAAATTTTCGGTTGGTAACGTCTATCACTTCAATCGGAATTTTCAGTTGTGACAATTCAAAATGTCTTATTCAAGCTTTCCACCGAAGCTTTTCGGAACTGCCGAAAGGGGTCTTTGTGACGGCGTTGGTAAATTCGTTTTGTCTGCCTTAGCTCGGCGTAGCAACAACAACTCAAGTTGGCTTTAACTCTTTCTCGGCTATTTCTGTTTTTTTACATCTTCAGCCAGGACTCTATCGGAGGAGCGTTATTTGAATTTAACTCTTTTAGGTCGGTCGGCGGTAGGCTTTTCTACATCTCTACATCTTTACATCTTTGGTCAAGAGCTCTACTGGAAGCGATCGCACTTTTCGTCCGCCTGTGGCCCCTAGTTAGGAACACTTCTCTCCCGTTGTCGTTACATTTCGACTGATCCCAGGTCTCAAGCTAGTGCGTGTGTGTCTCTGCTCCCGAGTGTCGAGCGAACGAGTGATTTTGGCCCTTGGAGGCCTTATTTTTATGCATGTCCCAGATTCTCTTAGGGGTGCATGACGGACACGGAGTGTCCATGCAAATCAAATCTTTAGCCAATGGGATTACTCCCAGCTCGCAGTTTGAGGCGGAGTGGATTTTTCCTTTGGTTTAACCAATGAAATAGCAATATTTCTGTGGATGTCATTTCTTTCCGTCTTCTTCTGATTCAACTGATTACATCATTCATCATTTTTCCCAGCGAATTCGAAAATTGAGGATTTAACCTATCTTGGCCTCATCAAAAATTTTCGACAATCGTCGAAACAATGTTTTGACTACCGTTTATTTTTCACTTCCACCAGCCGTAAAGCTCAAGGCTTCCAATGGTATTTTTCTTAGTCATTTGTTTCCGCTTTTTCACGTAATGGCTGCCAATATGATGACTCTATCTGACCTGCCTTCTGCATCTGCAAAATATATTATTTATTCTCTTCTCTGCAATATTTTCAGTTTGCAATATTTTGATTTTGCAATATATTTTTTACTTTACTCATTTCGGGAAATGATTTGCACAATTAGTAGTGCAACTAATAATAATTTCTTTCGCTCCGCCGAAAGAAATTATTAGGATTATATTTTTTTCCACATACTAAAATGCTAGGGTTACATTTTTTCCACATATTAAAATAGTATTATACCCAGTCGGATTTCTTCAACTCAGATGGAAGTATTCACTTCGACATCCACAGTTTATATAACAAAAAAAGACCATAATTTCAACCGATTTCCCGCATCTGTTTCTGGAATACCGTCCAGACATACCAGTGTGATACAACATAATTTCTGATAAATCAGTGGAAGCACACGCGGTTTTCTCAGCAGACATTTCTGGACCACTAACTTACGATAAAGCCAACGCTGAATTCACTCACGAAGGACTACACGGCATGAAAGTTTAACCGAATGCATCAAACTACCCCGATTGCCTTGGCCTTCAGCTGCGACACCAAAGCCCTCACATTATAGTGATGGCTACGGTCAGCGACGAAACCTGCAGTAGCAGAGATTAGCTCTCAGCTATAGGTGCGTGTTGATTTTCTTCACGTCTCTATCAAGACTATTACTTTGTGTTATATGCCGAACGAATTCTTAATCGCCTATTACTTTTTCACAATTCTCATTTTTTTTTTTGTTTCATTTTCTCTAAAACTCTGTCGTTGCTCACGTGTACAGTCCATGGTATTCTCGGCATCCTTCTGCAGAATATTTCTGTTCCCTTGAATCTCGAACGTCCACTGCCGTATAATACATAACAGTTCAGAGTTCTTTGTTTCCAATAAAATGTTTTTATCTTTATTCGTACTTTACTTAAATTTTGAGAGGCATCCTTCGCTATCCCAATGCGCCTTTGGATTTCGGTGTCGCATTTTCCTAAGGACTTAAAGCTGCCGATATTTGGTTCTAAAGAAGGATGCTGAAAATACGATGGACAGAACATGTGAACAACGACGAGGTTTTGGTGAGGATAGACACGAAAAGGAAACTGATACTTAACATCAGGAAAAGACAGCTGAAGTTTCTGGGACATGTAATGAAGAAGAAGGGCTTGGAGAATCTGGTGCTCACGGGACAGACAGAGAGAAAGCGAGACGAGGGAAAGCAACGCGTGGCATACTTGATGGACTTGAGTAGAAGGCGAAGCGAGGTTTGATCAGGATAACAGAAGAAGTGTTGTTAAGAGCTACAAGGAATATGGAGATGAGAAGGGCCATGATCGCCTACATCCTGAAGAGACACGACACATAGAAGAAAAAGAAATAAAAATAAAATATGCTAATTCCTTTAGGCAAATTTTGTCCCTCTTATTCACCCCCTGTCATCCTTTTTTGCTTTATAAATATTCTTCTTGCGCAAAATCATTCAACTTTACTTTCGTGTATATCCGCGACTTTCTGTGCATTTAATTCCGCAAACACAATTCGGCCCACATCATTTGCCAAGATTACCATTTTTCTCGGTACTTCAACCCCCACTTCTATTAATGCTCCAACCTCGGACTCGAGACTCATTCATCACCTCATCTTCATCCTCCCTCCGCCGCACCTCTGTTTAAATTCGTACTCTTTCATTCCATTTCTATCCGGCTATGTCGTAAACACTCCGTTCACTTAAACCACCTCCTAGATAACTAACCCACTGAAGTATGATGACACCATCTGGCGACTTAATGCATTCGTTGCCTGGCAAATCGAAACAATGCAAGTCGCTTCGCTGCACGCAAGTCTGACTGCCGTCCGATATCAAAATGGCATTTAGCATCAGGGGTCGTAGATTTCTCGGTACAAAACAGAAAACACAGCGCCACAAGTATCGGAGAGGCACAGTTTGAAAACTTGATCGTCACTTGACGACAAACTTAATTTTACTCGGAAGAAAAATGAAAAAGAAAAATTAAACCTATATAAAAAAAAAACAGTTTTTATAAGTAAAGAATGAATAAATTACAAAGGTGACCGAGGTTGACACAAAACAGGTGATATTTAAAGATATTTATTGTATTTCAGAAGATTTATAATGGTTTACCTTTAAACGAAACAGTTAAGGAGTAAAAATATGAGGAATGACCACAACAAAGGCCAGTAATGAACTCGCTGGCTACACGTTTCCAAGCACACCCATCTGCCAGGTCGACTAACCAAGTTCTATTACAGGTGCCTGCTCAGCCTACACAACCAAACTGTGGTATATATTTCAACTGCTGGGGTGCGAACCTTAATTACTGTTTTTGAGAGAGAGCTCATAATCTCAAGTGCTCATTTTTTTTGTCGAGTAAATTCTCGGTCACAATGACTGGTGACTTTGTGCTAATACATCCATTTACGTGCTTCGAAAGGTTCTGGCTGTCGTATTTCACTCGCAAGATTTGGGTCAATCTGTGAGATGGTTTTCAGGTACATTTCAAAAGTATCGGTATATATATTTAGTATTTATTAGTATGTGTCGTCACCGTAGTAAATTTAAATTTCACTAATTATCTCCTTCTTCTATTTATCCGTAATAAATTTTGCCTCTTACATAGTCTAGATTTTAAATTCGGTGAATCGTAGCCTTTTTTCTCCTACCTACCACCACAAACCCAATGGTCAAACCACCTTTCTTCCATTACCAAAAAGGAATGTACAACTACGATTCCCCTCGGTTTAACCTTATAGTACTCATCATTCCTCACCCCTTCCTTTACTAAACCTTACTTCCGGCACAAGAAATTTTTCTCCATTCTTTGGTTGACGGGGGTTGACAATGTATGTCTCGAACTGACATGTTGAAATAGATATACCCACAAAATGTTATCTAAGCTCAGTAATGGTTACTAATTAATGGAAGTACATTCCAAAGTTAGATATTTATTTTAAAAGTGCTCAGTACAAAAGTAGGCAATTGATATATGGTAATTATCATTATGTCATTTTTTATCATATTTCGATTTCTGCTATGGTCGCACTACCAACCAAGTCTGCGGGAAGACCTAAGGCAGGTCGTGGCGTGTTGTTATGGCTTCCATTTCATGTTTTTTTCTATCTTCCCTATCATCCCTAGCGTTACATAGACAAAGTTTTCCTTAGTGTGTGGGCTGTACTTAATAAGACATTTTTTGTATATCTCTTAAGCTGGGGTTTCCAGGGATTCTTTCAATGTGTTGTTTTATTCCATTTTTTTATCATTCCAAGTGCACCTACTATCACTGGCACAACTCTTGTTTTCAATTTCCACATTTTTCTATTTCAATTTTCCAGGTCTTTATATTTTGACAGTTTTTCAAATTCCTTGGTTGCTATGTTACAATCCGCTGGACAAGCCATATCAATTAATAGACAAGTTTTCTCTTTCTGATTTTTAACAATAATGTCTGGCCTATTTGCTTCAATTTTTCTGTCTGTGTAGATGGTGTAATCCCATAGAATGGTGACATCTTCTATTTCTGTAACCGGTGCTGGGTGATGTTCATACCAGTGTTTGTTTACAGATTTTCCATAGTGTTTGCACATTGTCCAATGTAAATATTGCCCCATTCTATCGTGGCGATTTTTATATTCATTTGGGGCAAGTGCAGAACATCCTGAGATTAGATGGTCTATTGTTTCTTGGTTTTTATCGCAAAACCTGCATTTTGGATCCATATTATTATGCATAATATTTGCCTGAAAGTTTCTAGTGAAAAGACTGGTCTTGCGCTGCAAGAATAAAGCCTTCAGTCTCAGACTTTAATCCAGATGTACGTAACCATCGATGAGTATTAACTTTATCAACATTGGATTTATTGGCGCGTTCTGGATATTGGCCATGCAGAGGTTTGTCTTGCCAGCGTTGTTTCATCTGTTCAAGAGCTTCATTTTCATATTTTTTGCCGCAATAGTTGGTTCTTGGCTTCTGTTTTGCTTTTCTACAGAATCTATTAACTGTAAATCTTGTTTGTATTTACTGCCTTCTTTTATTATTGAATATTTTTTCTTTCTTTCTTCATGATGCCTTACTAATTGTATCATCTAAACCTTTGTTGTTTCTATGTATGTTAGTAAGCCAATAGTTGTTGTCTTGTATGACAATTCTAGCTGAATAAGACCTCTTCCACCTTCTTTACGGGGTATGTATAGACGGTCTACATCAGCCTTTGGATGATGCATCTTATGCTTAGAAAGAAGCTTTCTTGTTTTAGAACCCATTCGCCTGATGTCGTTTAGAGTCCAGTTTAAGATGTTGAAACTATATTGGACAACTGGGATTGCAAGGCTATTAATGGCCATAATTCTGTTCTGAGAATTCAATTCAGTTTTTGATATCATTCGTAGCCTTCTATAGTACTCTTTACGCACTATTTCTTTCATTTTTTATGGTGAATATTTTCACTCTCATTTACACCTAGGTATTTATAAGCTTCTTCTGGTTTTAATTCTTTTATTGTGACATCAGGGTCTAAGCTAATCAAGAATGTTTCTTGTATTGATCCACGTAAAACTGTAGATTTAGCACATTTATTCAAATTGAATTTCATTCCAATGTCTTCGCTGAAGCATTTTACAGTTTGCAGAAGACCTTCCAGCTCATTAACATTCTTAGCATATAACTTTAAGTCATCCATGTAAAATAGATGGCTTATTTTCTTTTGGCCTATTTTATAACCACATTCTGTCTTATTAAGTTGACTGGTTAGTGCTATTAATGATATGCAGAATAGTAAGGGAGACAAAGAATCACCTTGAAATATACCTCTTTTGATGTTTATTTTATCAGACTTATAGGTCCCATTTATATGATTGAGGTAAAGGGTTGTTTTCCATATAGACATGCACTGTTTGATGAAATTGATGATGACGGGTGATATCTTGTATATATTTAAAATCTTTAAAATCCAGGAATGTGGCACACTATCGAATTCCTTACGATAATCTATCCAGGCAGTACTAAGATTTTTCTTTGTACTGTAGCAGTTTTCCAGGATCATTTTGTTAATAAGCAATTAGTCTTTACATCCGTAACAGCCACGT